>VFFE01009068.1:4372082-4665875 GCA_008921705.1 Burhinus oedicnemus | reverse complement strand
CCACTTGTGCTACATAAAGGTTGAACAGTTTATTGATTTAAACAATGTGTTTATCTCTTGCCTTCTTAAATATCTTAATCTTATGTCATGGAATATGTAGATTGTTTGATACTGAAAAAAAGAAGGCACTAGCAGGATTTATTTCTTGTAATATTAGAGTCAAGTATCCTGTTTAGAAATATGGTCAAATCTAGGTTCTCTTTCCTACTAGGACTGTTGCTCCCAGGATGATACTGGGAAACAAAGGACTGTTCTGTAGCAGGAGAAGCATAAATACCTTGCATTTAGAGAGTGCCTGTACCAGCTGATTACCCTTCAGATGCTGGTGGTAGAGCTTTTAAGGTATGCAAAATCACAGGTGTAAATGCATCTGCTGGGAAAAGGAATTGGGAGTGTGTTGCTTCAGTAAGCAGTGTGTGGGGCTGATGAGTAGCATTTGTGGAACTTGAAAAATAGAGTTAGAAGCTCTAGAATCGGAAGTCTAAATCTCAGTTTTATAGAAACAAAATCAGTAGTGAATGGAAGTAGGGTAAGAGAAATACCAAATCTGGTATACAGACTGGTAGAAGGTAATCTTGCAAAGTGCCAACTACCTGCAGCGCTGTTAGTAGATGTTGTCCTTTTTTAGTATTGATCCAGTTATCTGTTGAAGAGCAATAAACTTGAAGAGTACTACTTTCCATCCGGTGTTAACACCAGATTGTTGCTGTGGAGGTACCTTGACCTGCTGCTGTCCTGTAGTTGAATGCAGCTTTGTCCAGAGTTCTTTATCAGAACACATGGCTACAGACTGGTTAGATAAGCCTGCAAAGAAGTGAGAGCACTGAGATTGCTTCTGTTGCCTGCTTGCCGTGGAGTCCTAGTACATTGCCTCTTAAAGGTGAGCTCTGTGATGACAGATTACTTTGCTCTAGCGCTGTTTGTGTTTGTACTTGGACTTCTTGTTTCCAACTTTGAATGTGTTGTTTTGAATCAGGATTATCTGAACACTTTTTCATCGTGATGACTGCTGTACTGACTAGTATATAGATACTAATGCAGAAGTTCCTGTGAGGAATTTTCTTAGGGACCTGATAATTCGATACTAACTAAATGCCCCAATTTTCTTAGTTGTGTGAAGAGTAGCTATGGGTGCAATTACTTAACTATTATTATTTTGTTATGCCATGTGTTACTGGTTTTTGTTGTTGTTTGAAGGGGAGGAGGTGTGTACATTCTAACCCAAACTGTTATATGTGGGTTTTGGATGTGTTTTTTTCGTAGAGTTAGCCTATCTAAACCAAGATTTTTTGGAAGAGTACTTATTTGAAGGACAGTTGCATTCAGTGCCTTGGAGATCAGCTATTTGAAATGCAGTAATGTGTTTTTATTGAGAGGATGGAGAAGATGATGAATTATTGGATTAGGCATGAAATAGGGTGATCAGGCTTTCTTGTTAGAGATACAGGGGTCATTAACACTATTTTCTATTCTTGGTTAGAAAGCAGGTGAATTGCCTTGAAAGAGAGTATCTATTATGTAAGTATGGGAATAAATCCCAAGAATAGCTAAGACAGAAAAGATGGGAACAGCTGAATATGTATAAAATACAAGAAATAGATGAGAAGCAATGAAACAGTGAAATGTGCAGTAAAGACAGTGTCAGGGAAAATTATTATTGTGTTTCTGTCTATAAAGTGAGGAGAGATGAAAAAGCTGTTAGGTGAGGGCTTGTCTTACTCCCCTGGATATGAAAAGACAGTGAATGTGTAAAACAGTGGGTTAAAATGAGGTGTAGGTATGTCTGGGTAAGACTCTTGAGGGGGCTCATGGCGAATATTTACTTTGGTTCTGGAAAAGCTAGGCCAGTGGTTGCTTACTACACAATTCAGTACACAGGCTCATGGTGAAGAGCTTCAAGGCATAGCACAATGACTTCCAAGTCAGTAAAAACATCAAACAAACTTTTTTATTATCCAGTAGATGAATGCTTCCAGAGTTATTTGGGACTTGGCACTCTTTCAAATATGAAATCAAAAATTGGTCTTTCTGTCTGCAAGTTACCAACAGAATAAAATTAGCAGCAAGAATAGAAACTTTAAGTCTTGAAACTTCAGTCTCCGTCGTCTATCCTTTTACCTGTGTCTTCCCAAGTGTGGGGAACTGAGCAGGTAATCATGTTTTCAAGCGTGTTATCAAGAAGGTCACTATTAGTTCAGGTAGTGAAAAGTAACAAGCTTCCAGGCTATCCTCTTTAATCACTACTGCATTCTTCTGTTCAATATTTTTGCTTCTTTTCTGTTGTTTTTCAAGTAGTGTACAGAAGTAAAAGCAATTTTAATTTTGTAATATCTTAAAATAGCACATTTTTGCATTGTCAACACGAAGGCTAGTCAAGTGTAGCTTGTCTTGACTGGTGTACTGGGATTACCTGCAGCAGTAGATGGCTTTTGCTGATTTCCCTCCCCCTCTGCCTGCCCCGCAGCCCCATATCAGATTTTAATTATCTGGCATTTAAGATACCTTTGTATGTCTACAGAGGATCATTGTTTTCTCCTTTTCTATTAGTCAAGGCTGGTATAACACGATAGGTTTTAAACTTGTTCTTAGTATCTTCCTGGGATTAGTTTGAACAGAATGTTTTCCTTAAGTGACTGTTGTTTTAAATACTTAGAAGGTGTGAGTGCTGTCACTGTAATGCAGTGGCGCATGCAGAATTTGAAGCCATTGAAATGGCAATCTCCTGCCAAAAAACCGTACTTGCTAAAAGGTGAGTAAAGGCTAGTCAAACAGGTCTCCGTAGTTGACGTGTGTACAGATGAGAGGAAGAAACAAGCTGAGCTAGCTTCGTGAATTTATTAGTTACTTATGGATCTGTTATTTTCACTAGCTCTTGAGTTAGAGGATTACAAATTAGGGTTTGACTTAAATTTTTCTTAATCCTGTTTTGTGTGGGCATTCTTCTCCCGCTTCTGTTGCTGCTTTTTTACTTGCAATACCACCCATGCTGCATATGGTTAAGCTGAAAATTAATTATTGCTGGGACAAGCATGCTTAAGAACAGCCTCTTGGATGAAGAGATGCTGGAGATAAAGTGCAAAAACATTATTGGGTGACTAGCTTTACCTAATTTCTTTTCAGTGTACATAATCTGGTAGAATAGTAAGTTTAGTCAAGCATAAGTTAAATTACATCAAATGCAACAAACTTCTGCCTAATAATAGAGTAACTGAGGGGGCAAAACTTCTGACTTGTATTAACTTGGGGTAATTTTTTTCCCCAAATTCCTTTTTTAATTTCTCCTACATCACCCGTTGGCCCTTGCCGCGATAGAAATATACTTAGTCAACTCTGCTAAGGCAGAAAAGAAGGCATCAAGAGCTGTTAAGCTTAATTCCATTTTTTAACATATATTAAAGATTGATGGCATTTGCATTACAAAAGCCCACTGCTTGGTCCTTCACCAGTGCGAACACTACTACTGTGTTAAGCACTTCAATGAGCTTTTGACTTCAGAAGATGAACTTTCTTGAAACAGAAGTTATGTTATGACTTCACTAAGGTACTTTAACGTTTAAAGAGGCACTGTAGGTCTAAGGAGATCAACCATGAGAATTTGTTGACTGTGACCGTACCGTTAATCACTTCTTAGAAGATTTAAGTGCATCCTGTTGAAAGTTTCTATGGGTTGTTGTTAGTTGAGGTAGTGTAAAATAGTCTACCTCCAGTAAGTAGCAAGTGCAATACACCCATTTATCCAGGATATCCTGTGTAGGAAGTAGTATACTAAGTTCTGCATACTGGTGTTTCAGCAGTTTGTGGTGCAGAGGCTTGAACTAACTCATATACATAACTTATATGGCAGGGAATTGGAACTAGATGATATTTAAGGTCCCTTCGAACCCAAACTATTCTATGATCTTATATGCGTAATGTGACTGTTCAATGGCTATAAAATAGTAAAGCTTTTGACTACAACCAGATTAATTGTCACAGTTGATGCATCAGTGTTTTCACATGAATGTTTAATAACACGTTACCTTCTGACAAATCAGAATGTAATCTGTTCTCGACAAATACTTCTGTGTAAACTTCGTGTAAAATCTTTTAAAGATTCTGCTGAGAGTGTTCTGCCTTACAGAAAGAGGTGAGGACTATGGAACTGTTAGTGACTAAGTTCCCTTGGTGATGTATTTTGAGAGCTACTCTACAGCTGTGTTTCCCAAGACTCAAGAGGCATGGCTTAGGTGTGATAAATTGATGTGGCTGCAAATAATGTGAAAACTGAAGTAAGTGAGGAAAAGGGGTTGTGGTGCCTTCACAATTTGAGACTGCTCTGAAAAGAGGTCCTGAATTGATTGCTGGAAGTACATAGGACAAGGCTGTGGACAAAGGAAAAACAGTGAGTGTTACTAACCTTCAGAGGCTTTTAACAAGGTTTCCTAAAATGTCCTTGTAGCCAAATTGGTGAGATACGGTTTAGGTAAGTGGATTACTAAGTGGGTGAAAAATTGTGTGTACTGCTGGACTCAGAAGGTTGTGGTCAGCTGTATGAAGTCCACCAGGCTTGTTACTGGTGGCATGTCTTTAAGGATCAGTGCAGGGGCAGTTTGTCTGCATTTCAAACCCTCTTCTAGGTCAGTCATGCACTTTCAGTAAGTTTGTGGATGCTACTGGATTGTGAGGGGCAATTGATGTACTGGAGACTAGGGCTAATTGAGTGGGGCATCTGTGAGCTGGAGAAATAGCTAGCAGAAACCTCATGAAATTCAACAAAAACATGCCAAGTCTTTCTGGGGTGGAATGACCCCATGCAGCACCACAGATGTGGTGCTAACTGGTGAAAAGCAGCTTTACAGGAAAGAACCTAGGGGTCCTTGTGGGTCAGTATGTGCCTCTGTGGTGTGAAAGGAGAACAGCATATTGGGCATGGTCAGCCAGTTCAGGGAAGCAATTAAATTAGTCTCTGCTAGTTGGAGTTTGTGAGGCTGCATCTGGAGTACTGTGCCCAGTTTTGTGCTCCCAAGTATGAGGCAGATGCTGAAGTGTCTGGAAGGCCACTAAGATAAGGAAGTCAGCAGCACATGATGTATGTACAAGAGGGGCTAAGAAGTGAGTTTGTTCAGCTTTCAGAAAAGAAAAGTCGAAAGTGGGAGAGCCTAACTGCTGGCTATGACTGTTTAATAGGAGGTGAGAGAGAAAATGAAGACAGTCTCTCCTTAGATATGCATGGGGAAAGCATTAAGAGGCAACAGACACAAGCCACAACAGGGGGAGTTCTAATAAAACGTTAGCAATATGTTTTCCCACATGGAGAATGAAGCACTGAAACACATTGTGGAATCTCTGTCCTCGAAAACATTCAGAACCTGGCTGTGCTATGACCCTGAGCAACCTGATCTGACTTCAAAGTTGGCCCTGCTTTCAGTTGGGGATCGGATTGGATAACCTCCAGAAGTCCCTTTCAGTCTAAATGACCCTCATTTTGTGCGTGGGTAGGCAGGAGCTAGTATACTATAGCTGCTATCCCTGGAAGCAAAGTAGAAGTGGTTGGAAGTCTTTTTCTGTTAAGATTAAAATGCCTAAGTAAAGTCTGAAACAAGATTTAGGGTAAAGGAGTTTGACTGCTAAAAGCTTACTTTAAAACTGGATCCCATTGTTAACTCCTAATGTAAGTAATAACTTCTAGAGAATCTCTTAAAGACTTGCCTGCATGTCTTCTGTTACTTCAATAAGTAGCCAGTAAATCCAGTCCCTTACAGCACAGAGCTGAGTGGCTGTGTGACAAATACTGAAAATGTAGTTTGGCAGTAAATAGAGCAGCTATTATACAGCGTTAATATGCTTTCCTATCAGTTACCTATGCTTACGGTCCTGATGCAGTTCCTGGACAAAAAGGGTTAACTTGCTGGAATAGCTTGTAGTGGCCTTAAGAGCTAAAAAAAAGCCAGCAGTGTCAGCAATGCAGGGGGCAGGAGGCATCTGCATAACTTTGTGATGTAACTGGTACTCATCAGACCTTGCCATGGACAGCTGAGATTTAGGCATCATATTTTATGATTTGCTGCTCCTGACAAAATATGTTCATTTTATATTACATAATATGGCTGCAGTTGTTAAATATTGTCAGATAACATTCAAACTTTATAAGCAATTGAAAATGTGAGGTTAATGTTTAGCTGTCTTCTTGAACTTGAGAGACTTTGCTACTTTATATAGTGCAAAGTACAACCTCCATTCTCCTCCTGCAGACCTCAGTTCTTCCTGGAGTAGGTGGTATGTGGGAAGACAAGATATAAAAAGTAGAGGAGTGGCCTGCTTAAGGGGATAGGGTCTTTCCTAGGGATTGCAGGTCTTGTTCCTTCATCTAGGACATAACACATGTTGGTGTTCCTGACCTAATGGTTTTCTAATTTCAGTGCAGGAGGTACAGTTGTGGGGACGTGGAAGGCTGAATGCTTAGAACTGTTGCTGTATGCTTAGCAGAATTTCAGGTCCTTCCTCAAAATTAATTTCACAAAAACAAAACCCCAAAAAACCCTGCAAAATCCTGATATTTGAGTGCTTATTTCAAGAAATCCAGAATTTTTACTTGCACAAATTTTGCCTAGCTTATCCTTGAACTTTCTGTAAGGACTGTGTATGCTCACAACACTAAATGCATGGCGCAGTCTCTCTGAGTAAGCCATGTTCCTTTCTCCATCTAAAGTTGGAACAACATCCATTTCTGCTTGACTTAAATTTTTGCTTTAATCTTTCTATGTGAAAATAATATATTAAAGACAATTAATAAACATGTTGATATATGAATGTTAATGTATTAATGTATTAATAAACATGTTAATATAACAGTATTTTTCAGTTGGCCTTGTTCCCCCCAAAATAGCTGAAATCCCCTATGTGTGTGTTTGGGGTTTTTTTTAAGTTTACCCTAAGTCGGGAGATGTTATTTGTGCTTAAAACTTCATTCCTGGTTAAGTTTAGTAAGAATTTAATAGGCGCTGCTTGTCAATATCACACACCTTTAAATGGCCATCATTTCGACATGCCAACAGCATTTCTGGTGGTATCTGTTAAAAGTTGTTTGGGTTTTTTTCTTGATTTGTTAAACTGTCTTGTTTATACTGAATGAACTTGCCTGAGACAAAGGAGAGCAATCTGTGTACGCTTCACTTTGACTTTATTGGCCATTATTGACTGAACTGTTCAGAAATCCTTCTCCCTCCTACCCCTACTCTTGAGTAAGTTAAATATGACTTAGTTCTAGGAAACTTAACTTAAACATTATCACTTTTTATTAGACCCCCAGAAATTAATGGTTAATTCTTTCTGAGTCCATAGATTAAGGCAATCTTAAGCTGTTGTTAATGATGTATGGAGAAGCAGAGTCTGAGAAGTGCAGTGTAGCATGTGAAGAACGAAAAGTACGTAGGTGTGGAAAATTAAGTTGCTGTATAACGAAATCGTTAAATACTGCTGTAGTACTGCAATGCCTATAAATACAGGCATGGAAATACACTAGTTCTTGATTTAGATCTTTATTGCTTCTCATAGCCAGCTGAGTTGACTGTCATTCCAGCAAGTGTGCCGTGCAGTCTTACAGTTTGATTCTGGCTGACCACTGCAGCTTGTTTGTGCAAATATTGGGGAATGCCTGGATGATCAGGTATTAATTTACTATCAGTAAGACTTCAGCAGTTACAGCCCAGCCCAGCTACTTTAATACAATGTTATTGGCTTGAAGATATCTGCTGTAGGATTCCCTTCGTTGCAGTGTAGGGTTATAACTTTGTTAGGCACCGAAAACATTTGCTACTTTAAAGGAAATTGAGAAAGAAAACCATTTTTTTTTTAAATTTGTGGACCTTTATGTAATATTCTGATTGAACTAATGGCAGAAAGACTTGCTTGTGAAGATGCCTTAGTCAGCTATTGCATTTGGTAACCCGCAGGATCAAATTTTGGTTTGCTAATTCCATAGGTTGTGCATTCAGCAGTATCTGTTAGGCTTATCAGCATAGTGGTACCTTGAGTGCCTTTCAAAAAGGTGTCAGCTGAGACATGTTGTCACCGAGCTTTTTTCTTTCTGTTTAAGAAAGCTTATTAACTTATTGACTGCTAGCTGGTATTTGTGCTGCTGGGGGAGTACCTAAAATTGTAGTCTTGGCACTTTTAGTTATCAGACAGACATTAATATTGCTTAGTGGTTTCATCGTATGTTTGCACCTAGTTCTGTACATCTTAATAGTCTCCTGCTTTGTTTGTGTGAAGGACCTAGCATTGTTGGAAAGAAAAAGGAGTGTGATAGTTATCAGAGTTTCCTGTGAGGTTTGGAGGCACCTTGTCTGCTGACCTGATTTGGTGTCTCGAGATCTTTCCCCCTTTCAGGGCTGTTGGATCCAGCATGTTATGGAGACAAAGTCTGGTCTTTTGACTGCTATGTTTTGCATATATCCATATGGTAACCAGTGATTCTGCCAAGGGTAACCCTGGGTATTATCAAGAATGACTAAAGAACTCTGAGGGCAAAGGTGAAGGACACGAGTGCAAGCCCACAACCTGGGTGCTTGTCTCAGTGAGGGAGAAAGACTTGGGTAGGAGTGAATGCATCTGGTTGCTATTGAAGGTAGGAGTTTGACTTCTCTGACCACTGAGCTGTCCTTGAGGAACAAGAACTGCTGAGCCAGAGTCAGGTCTGTCTGTCAGAGTAAGATGGGAGTTTCTTTTCCAATAGCATTGTTAACTTATGAGGAGGACTTTAAACTGGGTACATCGAGATGTCCTCAGATTTCTCTCTTCTGAAGAGAAAACATGAGGACCAATAAAGAAGTGTCTGAGGAGGACATGATGGGAGAGGTTTTTTCCCCTCCCATTGTGGAGGTAGTACAAATGAGGACTGCGCACAACTACAGACTTACGACCTCAGTGGGATTCTGGCAGTGTGGTGGGATAGCTTGCTTGACTGGAGTATTGCAATTAGCTGGATTCATGCCTTTCAGGAAAGGCAAGCTTTGAAGGTGAGAAAGGTAGTGCCTTACAGAAGAGTGAATAGAATATATGGAGCTTTGCCTTTGAGCAGATGACAAGCTAGTTAAAAGCTTGTGGGTAATGTTAAGAGGACAGACCAAAACAGGTGACACCATTAAGTGTCTGCTACTGCTGGCCTGATCAAAAAGTAGACAAAGCCTTCTTTAGGCACCTGGAAGAAGCCTCATAATTGCAGACTATGGTGCTCATGGGAGATTTCAGCCACCCTGGCATCACCTGAAAGAGCAATAGGGCTGGACACAAACCATCCAGGAGACACCTGGAGTGTGTTAAAAATAATTTGTTGATGCAGGTGATCATGGGCTGACAAGGGAAGATTCTCTACTTGATCTGTTATGCATAAACAAAGAAGAACTGGTTGAAGATGTAACAGTGGAGTTTGAAATACTGAGAAAATGGTCAGGACTGATAGAATCATAACCCTGGACTTAGAAGAGAAGTCTTCGCCTTATTTGCGGATCTGCTTGTAATGAGAACTGTTCTGGTGGGCAAATGAGCTGAGGACAGCTGACTGATCTTTGAGAGACCTCTTCAAACTACAATAAAAGTCCCCTGGAATGTGCAGGAAGTCAAGCAGGTCTGGCAGAAGGTCAACATGGAAGAACAGGGAATCCCTCACCAAGCCTCAGATGCATAAAGGAAGGCTACAGAAGGTTGAAGGTGGAGGAACATGGAGACAGTATCTGAAAGTATAGGTATACAGCTGGGAAAGCTCAGCTGCAGCTGGAACAAGTAAGGGACATTAAGGGTGACAGGAAAGGCTGCTGTAACTCCACTGTCACAAAAGAAAAACTAAAGAAAATGTGTGCCCACTGTTCAGTGGGGCAGGGGACCTAGTGAGGGAGGACATGGAAAAAGCTGAGATGTACAATATCCTGTGTTTGCTTTGATTTTTGCTGGTAAGATCTGCCCTGTGGCTTCCCAGTTCATTCAGTCTACTAGCAGAATCTGTGGTATGTAGCATAACCCGCAGAAGAGAAAGATATAGTTTGAGAATACCTAGGCCATTGGATATATTCAAGACCACAGATGAAAAAAGATGCTTCTGAGGGTGCTGCGTGCATTGAATGATCTCATGTTCTGACACCTTTGAAAAGTCATGGTGACTGGAGGAGGTTCCTGATCAGTGGAAAAAGGCAGACATCACACCCATCTTCAAGAAAGGTGGATCGAGGAAACTACAGCCTAGCCTGGTCGGGCTTGCCTCAGTCCCTGGAAAGGTTATGGAGCAAATCCTCCTTTAGGCCTTCTCCAGCCACATAAAGGGCAAAAATAAGTGGTTGGGAGTGGCTTGAAGGGTGAAACTCAGTTGTACAGAGTCCAAGTGCTGGCTAATTGTCAATTGATGCTGGGGCAAATACAGTTTCATGTCTTTGAAGGCAGGATATAGTGCACTCCATAAGTTTGTGCATTATACCAAAGGGATACAGTTGATACGCTAGGAGGCAGGACTGCTGCTTTGAGGGACCTGAACATGCTGGAGAAACAGGCTGGCTGGAACACTACGGAATTCAGCAATGGCAAGTGTGAAGTCCCATCTGGACTGGAATAACCCAATGCAACGGCCTGGGCTGTGGTCCAGTGGGCTGGAAGGCAGCTTGGCAGGCACAGATGTGGGGTCCTGTTGAACAGCAAATTGAGCATGTATCAAGTGGTTTGCCCTTGCAGCACAGGAAGATGACCTCATCCTGTGCTCTGTTAAGCGTGACAGCAGGTTGAGGGAAGGCATCCTTCACCTCTGTTTTGCACTGGAACACTGCATGCGGTTTGGGGCTCCCCAGTACCAGAGAGACACTGAGGTACTGGAGCAAGCCCAGTGATGGGCCACCATGTTGGTTAGGGGCTGGAGCACAGGGTGTGTGAGGAGAGGTTGCAAGAGCTGGGCTTGATCAGCCTAGAGAAGGGAAGGAACCTGTAGTGCTGCCTGATGGGAGCATGTCAAGAAGGTGGAGCGAGGCTTTCTTCAGAGTTCAGCACAAGAGGGAACAGGAACAAGATGGAGTGCAGGAAATTCAGAGTCAATGTAAGGAAAAGATGTCTCTCTGTGAGGAAGATCAGACACTGGAGCAGGTGCCCAAGGTGGTTAAGGAATCAGTCTCATTCTATGGTGATATTCAAAACTTGACTGGATTAGTCTCCAAGCAGTCTAATACAATTGGACCTACTTTGAGCAGGACTAGATGGCCTCTAGAGGTCCCTTGCCTCTTACCTATGTGAAATCATTAAATCAGTATTAGAGCTTGTTAGTTTTTGCTAATGAGAAATGCATTATTAAGAAACCTGTACCTAGGAGTTCACTTGTGTTTGTGGTAATTAGTAGGTGTCTTGGTTAGAAATTATGAATATAGCTTATACCTGTGTTGGAGATGACTTGTTGAACAATTTGAAGACATCACAGGCTTTCTGTGAATGCAACTTCTCTATGAGCTGGTACTGATAAATAGTGATGCCTGGGTCTGAGAGATGAAGTCTGAATGATTAAGTGAGTAATGTCTTGCTGCTAATAATTTATACTCTGGGATAGACATGAGCTTTCTAGGTAATCTAGCAAGATACACATTGCAGTTATCCTTGTGATTAGTGTGGCAGCGTATGTATCTATTGCTGTGTAGCAGAATACTGTCTTTCGTAATGAAAGGTAACAAACAGCAATGACAAAAATCCTATACTGATCAAGTTGTGTTGTATTTTTGGAATCTGATTGCAGTTGCCTTGTATTTCTGTTCATCTGTGTAATGGCAAATACATTATATGGTAGTGCTGAAACAACAACCATGTAACTTGGAAGGGTAGTTGTTGTACTTGGTGTATATCTCCTAGAATACCAGTCTTCATTTTTGCAAGTTTGTGGCTAGGTGGAGGAGGCTGTGCTGCTATGGCATTGATAACTTCCAGATTTTCAAATTAAGCAGAAGTGATGGGCACTAACTCTTCAGAATTCTGTGATATTTAGTGCCACCCCTCTCCCCAGCCCCAATTTTCCTCTTACTCTAAAAAAAAGAAAGAAAAAAAATGCTGGCAGGTATTTTGAAAGCTTTAAATAGCATTACATTGCTTTTCCAAATAAGGAGTGGAGAGGTTTGGAGCCTGGATGGAAGTGTGGGGAGGCTATTTACCTGCCCAAACCTTCAGTTAGCACTCACTGTGGTCTTGCTAGGACCTTCTGGTGAGAATTAATATTGTGGAAGCTATAGTTCTGCATGGTGCTGGAGGATAGTAGAATCTTGTCTATTGCATTTCCTGGTGTATGAAATGCCCTAATTAAACATAACTACTTGTTGCTGATATTAAGTTAGAATAAAGATGAATTTCACAGAGTTAGAGGACCTTATGAAACCAAGTGATTGAATAATGAAACGAGCTGAAGTGTAGGTAAGTGTTCAGTGATACCGTTGAGGCCCCCTTTGTGGAGAGGAGGAGTAAACTTCGTGTGTGTATATATATATATATAGTTGCCTCTGAGCTGACTACTTGTGTACTTGGAAACAAGGGAAATCATGAGTCATGTTAACAATGTCTTTCCATACACTCTTACAGTGCAAGCAGCAGGTGCTCATCAAGTGAAACTTAAAAAGATGCAAGTTGCAAGCAAAAGTGTTTTTAGAACTGATGGCAAGATTGCTGGTGCTCCTTACCAGAGGATGCTGTGGATGTAGAAAGCTTGTCAAGTCAACAGGAAATGGATCAGTAATTAAAAATCAGCTGAGGGCTAAGCTGACAGGTCAGATCAGGCTTGGGACAGCTGAAAGTATTAGGAGTAAATGTTTGTCCTGACAAACTGCCTCCCTGCCCCTGCATGTTATTGCCTCTATTTCTGCATGTGACTACTCTTGGTAGTTTTTTCCTTGGTGAGAGCACAAATCCTTATTATGACAAGCTATGCTGTTAGGTTTCCAGGTGATGGGAAGTACATGTGGAGTGCAAGAAAGGAATCTCAATCTAGAACTGCCATCTTGGTCAAACCATCTGCCTTTTTTGAAGCATTTTATCTAAGAGTTACTGAAAGGTGAGGCTACAGAGCTGGTATTAGTGATTAACCCACCCTGCCCCAGTTTACAGTAACTTATGTAAAAATGTTCAGGTCACACGTTTATTTTGTAGTCAAATATCAATCTTTTGATGCTTTCTTTTCATCAATACAATTAATTATATAAGCAGTCCTACTGAAGTCAGGTGTATCTTTGCCTTAAGTGCTGCTCTCACCTGAAGGAAAATCCTCCAGTAAGCCTTGCCTCCACTGGGTTGTCCTTCACTGGCACAGCTGAGCATCTCGCATGCAGTTCTGAATATGGCAGAATAATGATGATTTATAGCAGCCTGAATATCTCAAACTTATCTCCAAAGTTTGGACTGTGGACTGGAAGCTGTGTTGTCTTCTCAGTTTTATGTTCTTAAGAGGAAAGGAGACTATCTTTGCTAGAGGTCTTGCATGAAGGCAGCTGCACATACAAGGTTATGAACTAGGTAGTGTATTGTTTTGAAGGATGTCTTCTGTCATGATATGATGTTGGCATCTGCTTTGAACTTAAAGGCATAGTAATGCCAGTTTTGGAACTTCTAGACTTAGCTCTCAAGAGCACACTAGGATTGAAACCAAAAGACTTCAACTGAACCTCATTCAGAGAATGAGCTAATGTCCAGAAAGTGGCAATTTCTATGTAATGTACATCATTGTCTCTTTGTATCATGGAAGGCAGTTGGTAGTAGGTGATGGGGCTGACTTAAAGGCAAATTAAGTTTTGTTTACTTGATTTATAGAAGGTAGAAAAGCTGAAGCACTAGCTGACTAAAACTTAGTGGTTAGGTGTTACTCCATATCTCCTGAGTGGAATTTCTGTTGTCACCTTGAATTCACAGCCCTGCAAATAAATGAAGAAATGGAGCTTTTAAAATAAAGTTTCAGCAGACAACACTAAACGTGTGTCTAAACATCAACTTATAATTTATTAATAACATAGTTAGAATGAGTTACTTTTCTCAAAGCTGAAGGCTGTCTGTTATTTCTCTGTTAAGAATGAGAAAACTAGTCTCTAAGGAGTGATTTGAGAACGTCACAGTGACTCAGTTGGGGACAGACTGGTGCTAATAGAGATTTCATGTGGATTCATAGAATCATATACACAGTCCTGAAGAGGTAAAAGCTTTGGGGGAAAAAAAAAGTGACAATAGCTGAATATCTGCTTGTGAATCAGAATACAAGAAATAAATAATAGAGAAGACTGATTACTTGCTGGGAGCTGATTGGCCCTCTGGTGAAGAAAACCTTTACTGAAAAGAGTAACTGGAAAGGATACAAATAGAAGAAGTACACGGTGAAAAACATTTGGTGAGAAAACAGCTATCTAATTGAACAGGTTGAATATAACATTCAAGTTAAACCGCAAATGTAGTAGATGATGAGGCTGAAATAAGTAGTTGAAAGTGCTTTGTCTTAGTATGTGGTAGCTAAAAGCACTGGTGCTCTTGAACACAGAACTTTTGGTTTCGTAATTATTTTTTTAAGTGCTACTAACTGAGCATTAAAAATGAAATGAATTGGCCATTCTAGATGTCTCCTGAGTTAATTTCTTCTTTCTGTTTTTTGGTAATTCCTCTATGTATAACTGTTAGTTCCTTGATTTGCAAAGCAGGTGAGGATAGTCTTGAAACACAGGTAAAAAGTTGGGATCAACAGGTTGCTAATAAGAGGACTGTGAATGAGATGACTTCTAAAAGCAATGTAGTCTGAAATCTTCTTAGAGTGGTGTGGTCTGGGGGAACCAAATGGTCATGAGAGAGCAAGTGGTATAAGTGTATGGAATGGATTGTTGCAAATAAGCTTATGAAAGGAAAGCTTGTAATTGAGTCTGTCAGCATGTGTGTCATATCGGCTAACAAGAATTTGAAGGAAGACCAGATTATTACTTTACTAAAAATGTCTGTTAATAATCTTCTAGTAATTAGAATGGCAAAATCCTTGAACAACAGATCATGGCTCTATCCCAGTGCAGTATCAGTTTAGGTTAATTTGGGTGTTTGGGTTTTTTATAACTAAACATCAAACCTTTCTAAAGGTTGTGGATGTTTACTGTTTTGGCCAGGGTGTTCCTTTGAGGAATTCACTTTCTGTAGCATCAGAAGTTTTCTTGATTTCAGCGGGTTTTGTTGTTGCTTGTTTTTGTGAAATTTTTTTTGTTGCTTCAGTTTATCTCCTTCCTAACCTCCACAGGCATACTCAGCAGTGCAGGCATTCTTTTTGCAGTGTAAGTACTTTAAGACCTCTATTGGGTTGCCCTCTTTGAGAACAGCAATCAGTTCTTCCAGTCCTTCCTTGTAGGTCATGTTTGCTAGGCCTTTGAGTACACTGTTTGCTTTCAGACTCTAGGTGGCTAATATCTGAAGTATGATGTTCAAGCTGAACAGCTCCAGATGGAGCCTCACTGATGTTGGCTAGAGCAGACAGTTTACGTCTGTATTAGCATATTCTAGAGTGGCACTTTTGTATTCTTGAAACGTAATCACCATATACTTGCTGTAACTTTCAGAACAGTTTTTGCTCTATAATCAATTACTTAACATCCTGTGTCTTATACTTGTGCCTGCTGACTACTGTTCTAATTTGGACCCATTAGAACTTGAAGCTTTTTCAGGCTGACTGGGAAAGATTTGTCATGTATAACTTCACTTGTTTTTCTGTATCTAATGCAGTTAGTTGGCAGCCCCACCAAGATATTGAACAGAAGTGCAATGCTCCTTTTGACCTCCCACTATATCTGTTAGGTGTTTTGGTTATGTGTTTAAACTGGATGTCACATAGGAGGACTTTAACCTTTTCCTTCATATCGGTTTGTCAGAACTATTGACTTATCTTTTGTGTTTCAAAAGATTTTGAAGATCACCTGGAGCTCTTTAACAAACTTACCAAATCAAAGGTTTGAGTTACATGAATAACTGCTTTTTTTGATCTCTTTTGCTTTTTTTTTTGTGTATTTATACTTCTTGCTTCTGGTACTTGGAGATTGAAATTTATTTAAATGGGAATGTGAAGCATTTTGTGGTGTTTAGGGAGAGGAAGTGGTGTATGTTTCTGTGGATAACTTTTGAAGTACTTGTTTACTCTTACTACTAGTTTTTTGAGGGAGTGGGTCTAAGGATGAGATGTTCTTCTCCAGTCCTGCTTTTGAGCCTGACCCATTTGTTGGAAAGAGTACTATGTTTTGCTTCTTTGCTTTTAAAGGATGTGGGATGGGGAGGTTTGTCTGGTTAAACAGAGGTTGGAATGTTCATTGCAGAAGAACTTCCAGCTGCCTCATAGCTTGCCTTGCTTATTAGTTTAACGTCTTGTAAACATCTGAATGCTTAGTATCAGGATAAACACAAATGTCTTAATTTTCTGTCTTAACATACATAGAAGATTATAATGTAAGAGCATATAAAACAGACTGATGCTAATATGGTTTAAGTTGAAATTCCAGATGAATTTTTAAAGTTCATGGGACTTTGTAAACATTCTTGGTGAGTAGTTAAGCTTTAACCTTATAAAACTGGCTTTCTAAAAGTGTCCTTCACAAGTCAATTTGAATCATGAGCCTAACCTTTTTTATATTTTCTTCTAGTGTCTTAGATTGTATTTAGTTTCCTGCTGCTTGATACTGAAGGTCTGTGCAGCATGGTAGGAAGCAGAGTATGCAGGGGCACACTCTCTGCCCTATGTGGAGGCAGTGAAACTAGACCAGAAGCACCAGTTAACATGTGAAGAAAGCAGCATTGTGAAATAAGAATAGTGGGTCACAGCCATGCCTGACTTCAAAAAAGCTCTGTGCCCCTCTGCACTTGAAGCTCCAACTCATGACTCTGAGATGGGCTGAAGCTATGTTAATGTTAAACTCTGAGTTTAACTACTTTTTTTTTTTAACTTCGTGTTGCACTGGAACAAAATACCTCTTATCTGTTTCCTTGCATTCTGTGATGAAAACATCTATCTTGCTGGTAATGTTTATTGTGGTGCCATAGAGGTTTGCATACTTTATCGTCTTGACTCATTTATATTAGGATGAGAGTATTTTGTCCAGTATTATATTATATAATCTGGCAGAATAAGTCTCTCTGTGGGCACTGGATGCTGTCTTGTGGCTAGTAGCTGTAGCCTTCCCCACGAATATTGGTATTCATTGATATCTCTATAGATAGATATACATGTTGATTTAGCAACTATAGGAAGATAATTGACTGTCCCTTCCATCAGCTGTGGGGAATGAAGGAGTTGAGTAACATGAGTCTGTTGGTAGAATGGTGTGGTATGTTGTCAGATCTACCCTTTGGAGCAGCAGGTGGAGGTTCAAAGTACTTAAAAATTCTGCAGAACATCCTATGATAGCACTAAACTGAGAATTTGTCTTGAGCTTGATGTCTTGAGTAAAACCCCTGCTTCAGCAACAGTTACTTTTGATAGAGACAGTACTGAAATTAAGAGACTGATCTTTTCATGCACTCTCAAACTGAACCAGTTCTTGTGGCAGTGTGTTCAGCTTCTAGGTTGCTTTAAAAATTTACCTTTCTGTAGCTGCTTTTTTTTACAATTTTCAACTAGCAATGATGTTCCTGTTGCTATAGCCTTTGTAAGCATGTAGGCTATGGGCGCCTAAACGAGAGCTGCTTATATGTTAGATAAAATTAAGACTGGGACCTAGTTTTGGTCCATTCGTAGGTGTAAAAAGTTAACATTCAGAAGTTAATAGATGCATTTCCAAGTGATGAATGTGTAAGCCACAGTAGTGATATAAAAAGGCAATGGGAGAAATCTAGGAATAAGTCATTATTTAAACAATTGTTGTCGTAATGTTCCTGGTTTCCTTTTGGTATCGTGTAAAGTTGACCTCTAAATTCAACAGGTTGAATCCCTTGAACATAGATAAAATAAAAAAGCAGCCTGAGATAGCTGGCAAATGCACAGAAAGCCTAAGAGGACTTCAGTAGCCTCGGCTTCAGACTGTTCAATTGCTATACCCCATTTCACCAAGATTTTTTTGCCTTCTGGTGGGCTTTTGCATGCCTGTTATACTGTTGTGATAAATACTGAACAAGGTTTTAAGAATTGTAGCCCCCAACATAAGAAGGACATGGACCTGTTGGAGTGAGTCCAGAGGAGGCCCAGGAAGATGATCAGAGGGCTGGAGCACCTCTGCTATGAAGACAGGCTGAGAGAGTTGGGGTTGTTCAGCCTGGAGAAGAGAAGGCTCTGGGGAGACCTTAGAGCAGCCTTCCAGTATTTGAAAGGGGGTCTACAGGAAAACAAGAGAGGGACTCTTTATCAGGGGGTGTAGTGATAGGACGAGAGGTAATGGTTTTAAACTGAGAGGGTAGATTTAGATTAGATGTTAGGAAGAAATTTTTCACTCTGAGGCGCTGGAACAGCTTGCCCAGAGAAGTTGTGGATCCCCCATCCCTGGAAGCGTTCAAGGCCAGGTTGGGTGGGGCTTTGGGTAACCTGGTCTACTGGGAGGTGTCCCTACCCATGGCAAGGGCGTTGGAACTAGATGCTCTTTAAGATCTCTTCCAATGCTAACTGTTCTATGAATTATTCTTCTAAGATGGAAATAATATACCTCTGGTTTGCTTCTAAAAGGCAAATGCTGTACAAAAGAGGGAACTTGAGCTGAGTCTAGTAAGCAATGCTTATAGAAGCCAACCTCATGCCCTGTTTCTGCTCCCAGTGTGCTTTCTCCAAAAAACTTCATTGATAAACTAGCACTCCGCTTCAAGCGAGGACTGTGATAAAGCAGATCCTTAGGCGAGAGCAACACTAGGTTATGATAGTACCTCTTTGATGTAAGTGCAGGTTTTTTCCTAGGTACTTGCTTAACAGTTCTAATTGGAAGCTAGTGTTGAAGCATTTTGTACTACTTGATCTTGAGTCTCTTCCATTCCTTGGTTCTGATCTTTTTTTGACATGGTAATTTGATCATGCTCTGGTACTCAAAAGACACACACTGACTTCTTCCCAGTAATTTAAGCATATATTTTTATAAAGCCTCAAGTTGAGGTTT
Organism: Burhinus oedicnemus; assembly: GCA_008921705.1. Classification (NCBI taxonomy): domain Eukaryota; kingdom Metazoa; phylum Chordata; class Aves; order Charadriiformes; family Burhinidae; genus Burhinus; species Burhinus oedicnemus. Next base: position 4,646,823 of record VFFE01009068.1, on the reverse strand, counting down.
CAGGCTTGTTTTCTGCAGTGTCCTTAAGTGATTTGATTCTCTGGCTAAACAAATCTTAAAATGCCACTGGAACATGCGGCTGTGCTCTTGTTTCCTCTGTTGCATTGCCACTTGTGATTGACTAGACAGGGATAGAGCAATTCAGAAGGCTACATAAGGAAGAAAACAACTGTTTTTGTAGACTGGGCTCTCTTAGGTACCTGATGAGTGCTCGTGCAGGAGAGGAAGGGCTGGAAGAATGGATCTAAGCTTTCTGATGTCAGCTAAAATTAAACTGACCTAAGAATAATGCTTAGCCTGACCTTAAGAGTGTTTCATGGGAAGTTCTGCTGACATAGCAACTTGCTGTCGCAAAATGAGGTGTTCTTATTGTTCTGCTCCACTCTTGATTGGAACTCTCCTTAGTTCCCTGTGTTAGTGTGTGTTAAGGCCAGATACACCCATGAGCTGAATAACTTGCTGATGTAGGGAAAAGCTTCAGGTTTTCTGCTTTTCTGCAGTTTGGCTTTATTTTCTTGTGGAAACAGTTGACGGCTAGTGCAGAATAAGTGGCTAGAAACTGGCAATGTGATCTGTCTTGCCAGTGGTGAGCTGTTCAGCAGGCCACGGTTCTATAGCAGGTAACTAAACGGATTGCTTTTGTAAACAGACTTGTGCATGGCTGTTCCATATGGAAAATCTCTAAATCTGCTGTTTATTACAACAAATAACAAGACTGGAGGTGTGGAGACTACTCTCTCATTCTGTAGCATGGACACTTTGTATTAAGAAGGTCATGTTTTCAAGATCCTATATTTCCTTGGTATCTTTTTTCAGTTAGTGAGAGAAGTTTGGCTAAGAATTACTAGTGAACAGCTTCTGTTATCACAGTCAATATTTGATAGCTCCTAGTTCTGTGGCTTTTAATGCTAGAAGTGAGTTTTGTTTTGTTTACTCTTCAAACTGCTTTTTGAGAAGTTAAGCGATAATGCTAAGTGTTGCTCTTTTAAATAAGATTCTGGTGATCGTCTGAAACTGGAGAGCTAGTGAACACAATGTAAATCTGAAAAAAAAAGGTTGAAAAAATGATGAAATCTAGTCGTTATATGAAATAAAACAATAGCTTGTACAATTTAGACTGAGATACATTTGCAGTACTGGGCCTTGAAATCTGGTCTGTGTGGTGATGTGAAGGATGGGTGGGAAAATGAAGGGATACTGCAGCTCATTTTGGGGAGGGAGCACAGAGTGTCAGAACTCAAAGGGCCAAAAACATGATCCTCTGGAAGGTGTTTTACCAAAAATATTAGAACAAGAAACTTATGCTTTCCCTCCTTGCACTATCAAATGAGATAATCCATTCTTCAGCTTTGAAATTATTTTATCTTAAGACTTTTAGTTGAGGTAGGGCAGTCTCACAGCATTAATAAGTAAGTGTGGAGCCGTGAGTAGTAACTACGACTGCGTTTCAGTCCTTGAAGTTGGTATAATTAGAGGTAGAGAGGAATTGTCGCAATTTGAGAAGCTGAGATGTGGACTGTCAGTATCTGCATGCAACTCACAAGCGTTATCTATGAAATAGGCTGGGTCTTATTAGCATGTTTGCAAATAGATTGGAAAACAAGTGTGTCAAGTAGATCAACTAGATGAGTATCCACCTGCTTAACTTCCCTTAACTTTGGACACAAAGTAGTTTTGTGGTAGACTTGGATGTGAAGTCTTACCAGCATGGGTTGGATCACCTTGTGAACAAAACATCAGTTAGTGCATAGGGACTTAAGTAAAACTGAAACATCTAAAGGTACTGGAGATAGCAATAATACCAGGCTGCATATGAAATAGTACTGGACGAGCTCTTGCTGGTCAAAACAAGGTAAACTCCCTGTCTGTTGCCTGTGCAATCTGACCAGTAGTATGAACTGTTTCATTAAAGGAGGAAGTCTAGCTGACTGGTACAGTCAAGGACTTCTAAAACACTTGTACAGACTGAATGATAGTTAGGTTCAAAGCGTTGAAATGAATGGGATTAAGTGCCATATCACAATATAATACTTCAGTAATTATTGTAACCCACCAGTAGGAGTCATCTGACAGTGTCCTCAATTAAGCAGGTTGTGCGAGAACCTCATTCTGTGTTTCAAAGTCATGCTGGAACGTATAACCTGTTAGAGCACACATGATCGAGGAAATGAGAGGGAAGACATAAGCAATTTTTTGTCTTCCAAGTAAGCAGAAAGAAAAGGGAAAATACATCCACAAAAACTTTGTGAAATCTAAAGAAAAATGTAAGAAAATTTCATGATGCTGTTTTTGCCTTTAGAAGTTACAAAATAAGATCTTGATTAGTAAGTGAATACAAAATGTTTCCTTAAGGGATATTGAGAATGATAAGCAAGGACCTTCGGTTTTATGACAGTGCAAGCAAAGGTCAGATTTCAAGAGGAGGAGAGCTAGGCTTTATTAAAACAGTAAATGTGTCCTATGTATCAGTACCTTGGATCAGTTAAGGAGATGAATAATGTGGCCTTGAAATGTCCTGTTCTTCAGAATCTTGTGCATTGTAAGCCCTTAAAGCTTTATTTTGGAGTAGACGTGTAGCTGTTACTCATTATTCAAGTACAATCTTAGAGCAAAATACTGACTCTCGAGTGGAAGTGTCTATGGCAAAGGAAATACCTATCTTGGAGTCCTGAGTCTTGGAGAACCCTGAATATCAGCATAGTAAATAACTTGCTAGTTTGAACTGTTAGCTTGATTACTCAGCAACCAAAAGTTTGTTAGATGATGATAATTGGCTGAAGATTAAAACCAGAGATGCTATTGCAAATTAAAGGTGTGGTTGTTCTCACTTGAGCTTTAAACTATTTTTAAAACTTGAAACATGTTGGAGATACTGTTATATAAACTGTGTGTAAGTTCAAGTTAAATGATTAACATAGATGAGTTGTCTTTTGAGACTGAACATGTGTCAGAAAGAGATAAATGTGTCAATTTGGTGTAATGATCTATTGGCTCTACTTTCTTTATTGGAAAGAATAAGGTGTACCTGATTAATGTTACTTAATTACACTGCAAGTGTGTGTATGTATATTTATGTACATATGAGGCCTGCTCAGTTCAATCTGTAAATCTTGAAAGTAACAGCAATAAAAGTTTGACTTATGAAAATATTCATGCAATTCCTGTAAGAACACAATGCTCTCATGGCACAGATGAACTATTAGAAGCATTCTTTGGTGGAAAAAATGTTTTATTTTCACATCTTCAAAAAAGGGATAACTGTTAGTTGAGTATTGACTTTTTAAATGTAGTCTGGTCATCTATGTGGCTAAAGCCTATAATTATTGGAAGTAAGAGTTGTCAAAAAAAAAAAGACACTAAACAGCTTGTGTGATCCACTAACCAGGATGACCTTCCTGTTCAGTTTATTACCTTCCCAGAAGTCCAAGCAGCTTTTGTCTATGTGTACTTGGAGTGCTTTTCTGTACTAAGTTTGTTGGAGTTATACACCTGATCATTATATTAAGGTTCAGTACAGGTTAAGATTCAGTAGATTTAAATATTACAAACTGCTGATTACTGAACAAAATTGTGGGTTTTTTCTTTACTTAAATGACATTACAGAATATGTATATTCTTTACAGTCTGAAATACATTGCAGAAATGCAACTTGTGAGCCTTATTTAGGTATAAGGTAGAAAGCAATAGTTAAATACTTTTTAAGGAGCACTCCACCATGCTTAAATGTAGCAATGGCAAGTGGAGACAGAGTTTGGGCAGAATTCTGTGCGTTTCAGTTAGTCTTCAAATAGTTGCTCTCTTTCCAGTGTCTTTCTCAACAGTACCTATTAGTTCAAGAGGCATGAGACTAGACAAAATGTTTGTTACTCATGGTTTAGTTATGGTAGGTATTCTGTATATGAAACTGACTCAGGTTTTTTTTAGTTTTCTGGCTAGTTTTTCCCCCCTTGCTTCTTAGTGACTGGCATATCAACAATCTTGGTATAAAGTTCTGGCTTAGTTTGATTTATTTGTGCAATTTAATGTTTTCATACTGAATCGTTTAATCACTTGTTTAGATGACTTCATTGACTTATAGTTTGAACACTGAAAAACTGATTGGTAAATGGAAAGCTTTCAACAATGGACTCGTATATAAAAGCACATAGAGAATTTTTTCCTGAACGCATGGTTTCTCTTTTGTGGGAACTTTTTGATTGAAAAGGCTTGTCTCAAGTTGAATGACCTCTTCGTGCTTGTGAAAATAGGGCTACTAAAATTTAGACTTGAATCTTGTTCCGTGGGTGAACTTCCTTAGTAACAGCTTGAGTACAGATTTGATAACTGAAGAGAAAATCAGAGGGGTTGAAATGGGCGTGTTAAAACTTTAGCACAGTAAAAAGAAATACAGTTTGGACTAAGACTTTCATTCTTTTTCATCATATTATTTTCCTCTGTTTGGTAAAAGAAATTGTGAACCTGTGGTTTAATGAACTGCTTTGTCCTGCTGGATTTCCTTTCTCGAAAGGAGGTGGTGTAAAATGCTGAGCTCAGAATGCAGTTGCTACTGTGGCCAGTATTTTAGGTATTAAACAGGAATACATTGAGATCTTAAGCAAACACAAGACTTATACCTACTTTTGCATGTTTACTGTACTAATACAGAGGGAAGATCTAGTGGGAAGACACTGCACTACAGCATAGCAGAAAAATTGCATATGTGTGGTGGTACATATCTTTATTGGAAACTACGATACTGAAGCTAAAATTGAATTCTTAAATTATCACTGTTATGATGGAGTAGTTTGTGGGGTTTGGGTGTGGTGTTTTTTTAATTGTTGCTTTGCTTTTTAAGTAGTTACCGGTATGGTAAGTGGTAGAAGTTTCACTTATGCATTTCTCCTGAAATTGTCTTTATTAGTATTCTTTACTGCACTTACTTCTACTTTCAAAAGATAATTTAATTTAAATTTTTACCTGATGCTCTGGATCAGTAATCAGACTGCTAAAGTACCATGTCTGATTACTGTTTTTTCAATAAATCTGAATACATGCAATGCTCATATCTAGTTAAATTCCCAAAAGACTGATATACCAGTTACATGATTATCAATTCATTTTTATAGAAGGTTATGTATTAGTGGCAGTATTCTCTGAAGAATTGATCTACACCTAGCTTTGATGTTTCTGCTTGAAGCATGCTTTTGTAATATTTCCACACTGCTGTGAATAAGTTAGAATATGATTATTCAGAAGAAAGTAGGAATTCCCTTCAAAAAAGGCAAGCTAATTATTGAAGAAATCTTAACGTGAAGACTTAGTGGCATAACCTTCTTGTGTACCAACTAACAATTGCTTTGTTTTTAGGTGCCTTAGCTGGACCAGTTGTTGATCCACATGTGACAGCAGTTTGGGGGAAGAAGGTTGCACTGAAATGCATAATTGATGTAAATGAAACAATAACACAAGTTTCTTGGGAGAAGATACATGGTAAAAGTTCACAGACTATTGCTGTTCATCATCCTGAATATGGAATATCTGTTCAAGGAGAATACCAAGGAAGAGTGTCATTTAAAAACTACTCACTCACTGATGCAACAATCATCTTAAAAAATGTAAGCTTTTCTGATGCAGGAGAATATATTTGCAAGGCAGTTACATTCCCACTTGGAAATACACAATCATCAACAACTGTAACAGTACTAGGTAAGTCAGCTTCTTTATGAAAGGATGTGAAATTAATAGCACAAACTTGTTAGTAAAATTCTGCAAACTTCTTAACATGTCGTATTTTTACCTTTTGACACAATGACAGTACAAAAAAAGTATTTGCCAGGCTTTCCTAACAGATGTCTTGGTATTCTTACTAACTTTGTTGAGGAGACTTCTTTTGGGTCTTGCTTCTTTAGAACTGGCTCTTTGATTTTGCAGATATTAAAAATAAATAAGCAGTTCCTATTTAGGCATTGTGCTAATCTAAACATTTGGACAGTGCTTTAGAAGTTAGACCTGGCAATGCTGATACTAGGGACCTCTGTGTGTGTGCTGAGAAGCTGCAAAACACAGCTTTATCTGCCACCTTGCCTAAATTCCCTCATAAATTTGTTGCTAATATAAGTTAATGTAGCTGCTGGGGGCTGGTGATGTGAACTTTGCAGAGTATAAACTTGAAGTAAAACTACCTAGACTACTGTTGGGACTTGTAGGAAGAAAGGCACTTTAAGCCCTTGGCTGCTTGTGGATAGTTGTAATGTGAAGCTTATATAAACTCAGTTTTTCACATAAACTAATCTTGTCTATCTTGTTGAGGGTTCAGTTGCTGTCAAAAGGACTAGTACTGAAGTACAGGTAGACTTAGGTGGTAGATTGCTTAGATTACTCTATCCTGAAACTTGAAACCCCGTTGGCTTGCCCTCTCCTTAGAGTATTATACCTTCCTATAATAGAGTAAGTTACTTCTGTATCCACTGCAAGTAGTCAGGTGCTGTTTTCTACAGCTGAGGTGGTTCTCAGTGACTCTATTTTTGTAAACAAATGTGCTTTGTAGGATCTTCTTGGTCTTTGATCTCTGCTTTCCACAGTAGCAGAATACTATATGAGATTAATGAGATGGCTTTAGCACAGTATGTAAACTGGTTTTCACCACAAGGTGGGGCAAAATAAACGCATCAAAATAAGTGGCTTGATCCAATTTGAACCAAGTAACTTGACCGAAGCAGTTCAGTGTGATACACAAAGCATGTAGCCTTATGGCTCTCTTCCACCTGTCTGTGCTACAAGTGGCTATTGTAGCAGTCTTTTGAGTTCAGGTTTCAGCTATTGTGTTTTATCAACATACAGTGGGGGATTCTTACTGCTTTCCCTCATCTCTTCTAGTCAGTCCCAATTTCTAAGATACACTTTTTCAGATCACGTTAATAGTTGGATCCATTTTGCCCTTCAAATTTTAGGTTTATGGAGAACATGAGGAGGAACTTGGGAAGCAAATGTATAGCCTATGTGCTTATTATTCTACATTTGAAAATGTAGGACCACAACTTGCTTGATAAGATATGTTATAAAAAATTGCAGTTGGAGTAGGTAAAGAAGTATTTGTCAGGCATACAGTGGTCCTGATCATAGTTCTTTTCATAGCTGATGATGTTGATGGTTGCTGCTAGTTGTAAGCCTCTCTGAGGTGACTTGGTATCAGCCTCTGAATTGCAAAACCCAGCTACTACTTGCAAATATGCCATTCTGTCCTAGTTAGCAGCTGCTTGGCTTGCATGTACAGCTGGGTTGCCAACCATCTGTTGGACTTACCTATGATCTGTGGCCTCAGCAGAGCATTTTCTGTTCTTCTAAACTTTTTGCTACACTGATATCTAGAGTTAAACAATAAGAGTACTGGGGAAGTAATGGTTTTCAGAGTATGCATGTTAACTGGGTAACTCTTGAGCTTTACTGGCCTGAGTTCAGCAGTTCCAAGCTCAGCAGAGTCTTAAGGCATGGAATAGCTCCGATCAAAATTTAAAACCTGATACAGCTTTATTCTGACTGCCTTCTCCCACTGTTCTAAAAATTCACCCTTAAGTGAGGAGAGGAGCTCATGTCCTGGGGCTGAAACTTTCCAGTCCAAGCAGCACTGCCTTTTTTCCTAGTCCCTGTCTGTTCCTATTTAGCAAAGAATTAGTTTCCTTCCTATGTGTAGTGGACATACTTAACTTAATCATGTAGTAGATGCTTGTACGCTGTAAGGCAGAGACACTGAAGACAAATGGAGGAAAAAATAATTACAGGATAAAATGTCCTGGATTTTGCCACAGTACAGTGATCACTGAGACCATATTTAGAACCTCTGTCTTATGCTGCTTAAGCTTAAGAGACTTACCATGTTTAGTGACTTTGCTCACTCCCAGTTTGCTTTGCTTAGTGCTTCATCTTGTCTTAAGGAAATGTGCTGTAGAAGAAGAGGTTAAGACAGTGAGAATATGAAAATGCTTTTTGTGTCAAACAGGTGTATTGATCTTGTTTAAAACTTTGGTTCTTCAAACTTGGCTTGTTAAACTAGGGCAAAAAATGCAAAGAACTGAATGTCAAGCAGTTTCTTAAGATGCTGACTAAACTGGCTGAAATGGTGTTTGAAGGCAGAAGAGATGGTGTGTAACAGGGTAGCTTGCAGAGCTAACAATTTTATGTTACAAGCTTGAATGCTGTACACGACTGTCTTAAATACTTGGTTCTCTTTGACTCCTACTGTCTTGCTAAGCTAGATTGCTTGACATAGGTATTGATAAAGTAGATCTTGTGCTTCTGCAGGCCAGCTCTTACCGATGCTATAAGTGAAGAATGAGCTGCACAAATGAGAACGGCAAAGGTAGATGTAAGTCTGTCACCATGAATAGATCCCAGATACACTAATGCAGACATTCTTACAATAAGGAATTACAGGAAGATGAATGTCAGACAGTATGGAAAATGGATCCTCTCAGTTCTGATAATGTACTGGTGTTTGAAAAGTGCTAATTGATGAGAAGTACGTGTTCTTAAGTATTAACATGATACTCTGGGCCAAGAAAAAATATCAAGCAGATAACAAATTAGTGAACTGACTGGTCTTAAAACCCAACAACAAAACAAAACAAAAACCCCCAAAGTCAATACTAAAGAATTAGTTCGTGGGCACAGTAAGTTACACAGAAGTATAAGGCTGCTGTTTTTTAGGGGAGAGAAAATAATGTAGAAATACTGTTTTGGAAAGAAGTTATTCAGGTAAATGTCAGTTGTGATGAAGAAGGGACTGACAATTCCCAGTGTCATGCTGTTACCATTAAATTCAGTTAATTCCTTTGGCAAGTGGAAATAATACTGTTTGTGTTATAATCATGCCAATTTTATCCAGACCTCCTGTGCACACAATGGAAGAAGAGAATTAGTTTTAGAACGAACAGAAGCAGTTGAAAAAGGTTTGTGAAGTACTTAAAACCAAGAAGAAGCTTTGAGGCCTGGAAACTTAATGCAGTAGGATTTCAGGCTCTTTCTTTTCTGGATGCTTTATGTTGTTTTTCTATAAAGAAGTATAAGGACATGAGTAACAAAAGATCTTTGATTGTCTGTCTGAATGCAAGGTGAAGCCTAAGAGTAAGCAGAGTTAAATTAAATAGTGAAAGGGCTAGCACAGGCGTACAAATTAGTTGAAAATTCCTAAACAGCTGCACATCTAGCTTCCATACTTCAGCCATCATTTCTTGTAACTCAAATATAATTCATGCTGTAATATTGCTTTGGATTTGTGTGACTGTTCTTATCCTAAGATATGAATGAGACGATACATGCATGCCGACCTTTTGATACACTGACTGAATGGACCGAGGTTATCTACTCTGTTAATTATTTAAAGGGGTGGGGGAAACTACCACTGCCCTTGAACTCTTACATTGTGGAAGCAGGTCCCTTCTGCTTTTGAGTCTTTGTGGGATTGGTGGCTTCCTTTACCAGACTAAGCATTGTCCCCCACCATCTTTTTTCATTTGACCTGAATAGAGCATAATGCTTCTACTGAATGGGTGAAGCAGCTTCTCTAATGCTCTCCTAACCTCTTTCATGCGTCCTTCCTGTGTCTCCCTATCACCACCACCATGAACAATGAAAGTCTGTAGGGCACGCTTCAGTATGATTCACGTGGCACACTGAATGGTCCTGGGACAAAAGAGGACTGCTACAAGAGTCTGTGTATATAGAAGTTAAACTTTCAAACAAACAAAAAAACACCACCAAAAACCACAACCCCGTCCCCACCCCCCCAAAAAAAAAAAAAAATCCAGCCCAGCTGAAAACCCACAAGAAACCTCTCCAAACACCATACTTTGGGTAATCTGTTTTCAAAGTTGAAAACAGTAAAACTGTTTCCCAATGTGAAAGGCAAGATGCTAATGGCCCCTTGTAATTAGGGATTCACTCACAAGATGTCTTTATCTTAATCCATGAGTGAAACAGCTAGAAAGGCTGTAGAATAAGTAGCTGGGTGTCTGCAGGTTTTGCTTCAGTTGCTGGGACAAAATAATCCTGAAGGATAGACTATAGAAATAAGTAAACAACAGTAGTTTTCCACTTTTTAGTATGTGGCTATTTGGTTATCTTGTAGTTGGTGTGTAGTCCTAGAATCATGATTTATGAGAAGATGTGACAGTAGAAGCCTAACAATTTGTGAAGTGGGGGGGGGAAAAATCAACCAAACAAAACCACAAGCCTCAAAAACCCCTAAAGCACCAAAACACATTGGACTGGTAATAAGTATATTTTATGAAGTTGAGTACTTTGGAATAGTTCAACTTTGTATCTTTCTGACAAGTGTAAAACTAAGAATTACACAATGAATTGAAACTGGCCATTCTCACAAATTTCAGATACTACTTAAGAAAGCAAAGTATGGGGTTTTTTTCCTAATAAGGATAATCTTAGGAGAAACTAGGCTTTTTAAATGAGTCTATATCCTGTTCTCTAGCTGCTATCACTTAATACTTGAAGGCATTTTTTTCTAGAACCACAGTAAGTGAAGCAGCATACTGAGTAGTCTGCTTTGGGTCTGGAGGTCTCTGCTACCTTAGTTAAGACCTCTTGTTGACTTATGCATCCCTTCACAAAGGGGTAGAGGAAAAATTGTGGAGTTGTGTACTTTTTTTTTTTTGCGGAAAATTCAAAGAAATAGAATATGAAACTATTTCCAGCTGAAATGTTTTGGGTCTATAAGTTCTGGCATGAAAAGCTAATGATAGCTGCTGATTTAATAGATTTCACTGTGATGGAGATCAGGGAGGGGGGATACAGCAAAAATTAGTATCTTTATACTTGTAAGACACTAAATGTAAATCTGGGTGTTTACTTCTGCATTTCAATAATACTACAGAAGCCATTGGAAAGGTTACAGTTAGTGATTTGAGGGGAACAAGGCAGTAATGTTTATGTTAAATAGGGGGAACCAAATTGTGGGTCAAATAATAAAGCTATATAATGTCAAGTTCACCATGCTAGGTTTTAAAGGCTTTTTTTTCAGATGATAGAATGTTTTATATGTACATCAGTTCAAATATCCAAGTTTATTGCAGAAAGCTTTAGTTGTTGCTAGTGCTGGAGAGCAGGGAATTGTATTTTGAAAGAAGCTCTGTTTGAGACACTTCAGATCTGGAAAAGTGAATGTAGGACTTGGCGGGGAAAAAAACTGCTGTTGGTTTATTTACAGTAAGGTCACTAACAAATTACAGAGGGTAGGTGTTCAGAGAAACAGTAAAAAATAATCCACTCTCAGTATCTGCCCCAAAAAACAATCTTCAATTTGGCAATGAGGTATATTCCTTAAGCATTTCTAAGCATAGAACAGAAAACATATTTTTATAAGGTTATCCATTTAGTAGTTATCTTTCCTTTTAGTGTAATTGAACATATATTAAACCACCTTCTTCAGACTTGAGCAGACTGAGCAGAGAAGAGCCAAAAACTGAATTGGCACTGAATTCACTCAAGCTGAAAGTATTTGTTACCCAGTTACCTCTTGAATGTATAGGTAGCTGGAGAAGTATCTTGCCAGGTATTGTGAACTCTGCGCTATGTCATTTCGAGATACTTGGGTCAGCTTGAACTTCTCAGACATTCTGTGAACTAAACTTCTTAGAGGATACTGAAAGGCACAGAAGTTGCAAGAGTTGTCTGTGCTTTGTGATTAGTGAGGGCTTGTCCACTGAGGTGAATTCTGAAGGATTATGGTGTGTACTGATGACTTCGTTAGAGAAGACTCTGATAGCTTTATTAGATCAAAAGACAAGGATTATGGAATAGGCTAGTATGCTACTAGGAAATGTGTGTCTTCTAGTATTGGTGATAGAAATGGGCCATCCTAGAAAGCAAAACCTTGGTTTGTATGTGAAGGGTTAGATGGTATTTCTGACTTAGGCTGCAACTAGTGGATGGCTTGTATGGGGCTGAAACAGATTTCTTAAATAAGAAGGAAATTTTTTTAAAAGCTTTTCAGTCTATGGCCCTCAACAGTGGGCTTGTACATCAGGAACTCTACTTTCTTTTAGAAGACAGTGTGTTCTCTAAGCCCCTAAAATTTTGAGGTGAGCAATGGGTTTAAAAGGAGGTCAGATCCTTCCACTTGCAGACTTCTTGAGTCTTGGACATAGTACTGAGTTCAAATTTTTTACTTCTATAGGTATTTGTTCACAAGAATATATATAGACAGAATTTTATTTATAGGTAGAAACAATTTGTATATCAAAACCACAAATTTTATATAAAAATTATATATTATGTTTGTGTGTACATATTGGATATTATGTGTAATGTATGTGTATATACAATAAAGTACTTTTTTTAGAAATTAACTACCCTTCTCAGCATGAAATCGGTTTGTATTATACTGATCAACATAAGCTTAAACTCTTAATGTTAGGTGTTAAAACACTGAATTAAGTAGCTTTGAAATGACACAAACTGGCAGTTTAGATTAATACTTAAGTATAATACTTGGAAGTGCAGCAGAATCTAAGTTTTTTTTAAAAAAATGACGGTATAGTTTCAACCTACTATGTTAAGCTGTCTGTTGTCAGACACTGTGACTGGAGCAGTGTAGTTGGCGTTTTGAACCTAACCATGTTGGAATTCCCTGTCGATGCTTTAAATGTAGTGAATGAGCAACATTAATGAGTGGACAAAGGTGAACAGTATCAGAAGGCCAAAGCTTTGCAGAGCTAACATCTCTGATACATGACGTGATCTTATTTCTAGGATATCTGATTAACATGGGCTTTTGCAAATGGATTCGCTCTTGTGTAACTTTTACATAGCAACAGTTTCAAAGATGTGAAGTCTTGTTTAAATTTACTTTTTTTTTTCCTCCCCCTTCCCTAGTTGAACCTGTTGTGAGCTTAACGAAAGGACCAAACCCTCTAATAGATGGTGCAAATAGGACAGTAGCAGCCACTTGTACAGCAGCCACGGGAAAACCTGCTGCAGAGATTGACTGGGAAGGAGGTCTTGGTGAAATGGAATCCAGCTCTACTTTGTTTCCAAATGAAACGGTGACAGTTGTAAGTCAGTATATGATTGTCCCTACACGATTTGCAAGAGGAAGACATATAACTTGTATTGTGAGGCACCCTGCTTTGGAAAAGGAGATAAGATACCCACATGTGTTGGACATACAGTGTAAGTATTCTATAAGGTAGCTGCTACTTGGTATATATCTTATATACACTGAAAAAAGGGTGGCTGCCTTCCACAGGAAGGAGATGAGCACTTAGCCTTTCAGGAAAAAAAGGGAATCTAAAACTGCATAGAAAAGCAAGTGACAAGAGGTAGGTCAGGCTGGAGTAGAAACCTAGGGTCTCTCTTAAAAAAAAAAAAAAAAAAAAAAAAAAAAAAAAACAACCCAAAAAAACTCACCCCAAAACAAAAAACAAAACCAACAAAAAAAACCCCAAACAAACAAAAAAACCAACCACCACATAGAATCATAGAGTGGTTAGTTGGAAGGGATGTTAAAGATCATCTAGTTCCATCCCTCCTGCCATGGGCAGGGACACCTTCCACTAGACCAGGTTGCTCAAAGTCCTGTCGAACGTGGCTTTGAACATCTCCAAGGATGGGGCATCCACAGCTTCCCTGGGCAACCTGTGCCAGTGTCTCACCACCCTCAGAGTGAAAAATTTCTTCCTAACATCTAATCTAAATCTACTCTCTTTCAATTTAAAACTGTTACCCCTCATCCTATCACTACACTCCCTGATAGAGTCCCTCCCCATCTTTCCTGTAGGTTCCCTTTAAGTACTGTGAGGCCACTATAAGGTCTCCCCGAGGCCTTCTCTTCTCCAGGCTGAACAAACCCAACTTTCTCAGCCTGTCTTCATAGGAGAGGTGCTCCAGCCCTCTGATCACCTTCCTGACCCTCCTCTGAACCTGCTCCAACAGGTTCATTACCTTCTTGTGTTTCCCAGACCTGGATACAGTACTCCAGGTGGGGTCTCAGAAGAGTGGAGCAGAGGGGCAGAATCACCCCCCTTGACCTGCTGGCCATGCTTCTTTTGATGCAGCGCAAGATGTAGTTGGCTTTCTGGGCTGCAAGTGCACATTGTCAGCTCCTGTTGAGCTTCTCATCCACCAACACCCCCAAGTCCTTCTCCTCAGGGCTGCTCTTGATCCATTCTCTGCCCAGCCTGTATTTGTACTTGGGATTGCCCCCACCCATGTCCAGGACCTTGCGCTTGGCCTTATTGAACCTCATGATGTTCACGCAGACCCATCTCTTGAGCCTAACCAGGTCAGTCAGTATGACATCCCTTCCCTCTGGCGTGTCAACTGCACCACACAGCTTGGTGGCATCTAGTCACAAAGCTGGAATGTTTTGTTTCTACCATTTGTTTTGGATATTGGCTCATGGGTAAACATTATTCATTTTTCATTGAAAAGATTACAGACAAAAATAACAAACTCAGTTGATCCGTAAACTGCTTATAGTGTCTTACAATTTAATCAGTATTAAAAAAGAATTCTAATGAAGATTCATGTTTGAGTTTCCAAGTTGAAAGTAGATCTTATAGGGGTCAGTAAGTTATTTTCAAATCACTTGCTAAGCTTTTTCCACTCTAATTTATGTAAGGAAAAGAACATAATATATACATTCATAACACTTGTTATTCAGCTTCAGATTGCTCATGTAATTCAAACCTGTACCAGGCTTGTTACAAATTTGTGGTTTTAAGACATATGAATATGAAGTGAGATGGCTTACAATGCTGCTTAGCTAAAATCAGTTAAGACAAATAAGCTTTAGGCATGTGATCCACTTCTTGTTAGACAATGCATACAAAACCAAAACAAGCTATTTTCAAGTTCTTCCTTCAGTATTCTGTCTCAGCTGTGTTCCTAAAGTTCCTAAATCACAGAAGTCTGTCAATTCAATTAGAAGAAATATAGTGGCTGGAAAAAGTAAGCTTTACTATTTTGTTTTGACTAGAATCTCTTGTGGGTTTGCTTTTGTTTTGTTGTTTGGTAAAGAATCACTTATTTGGACCTAAAATAGTGATTAGTACTGGTTTATTTTGTCAATGTTGAAATGAAATTCTAGATTGAAATGCCATTGATACAGAAATGGAAGTAAAGATTTGTTCCCATTATTGTCTCAAACAGTGAATAAGAGAATGAAGATCCATATTTAAAGTGAAATGAGGGGGCAAGTTGGTCTTAAACTTATTTTTATCTGAAATTAGTACTAAGGCATGTTTCAAACTTTTAACAAAATTGTATAGTAAGCAACACAGCAGCAAGTGAGAAGCAGAGATTCTGTGTCTATGTTCTGTAGTCTTCCTTCGGTCTTCCCTTACGCTTACAGCTTTTGCAACTACTCCATCTCTGATGTAGGTAGTTGTATCAAATCATACTGGTGGTTCTGTTCCCTGGGTTCTGAATATTTCAGTTAGGTCTCTCTGGCTTATCTGAAGTGGCCTCCTTGGTTTTTAGAGCCATAACAACATAATTCTACGTTATGATGCTAGTGGATAACTGTTAACCTTCTTAACTGCATAACTGTTAACCTTCTTAACTGGCATCTGTGAAAGTTTTGATGATTTCCTAATTACCTACCTTCTCAAAACACTGTTTCTGATCCTGTGCTGCATTTTGTTAGTGAGAAGTAGCTCTAAATTACTATTCCTCACTTCCAAAAAACATCAAACTGATCTTTTCTTCTGAAGTCCTTTCACTTTGCCCAAGTGCTGAAAACACACAGTGGGATGGTTGCACCAATTAAAACGACTTACTCTTCCTCATCTAATCCACTGATGCATATTATGTTGTAGCTTGGAACTGTATTGGTGTGTTTTGTCTGTGGTGGTGGTGTTGTTTTTTAAATTAGAACAAAACCAAAAAAAAAAAACCCAATAAACCAAAAAACACCTTCTACTCCACTGAGCTGACCACTGCACACAGTTCATGTTTAAATAAAATATTGTGATTGTTGATAGGTTAAATCTTTTTTTGTTAGATGCTCCAGAAGTTTCAGTAACTGGCTATGATGGAAACTGGTTCATTGGAAGAGAGAACGTTCAGCTCAGATGTAATGCTGATGCAAATCCATTACCTATGGAATTTATGTGGACCAGGTAAATATTTATAAAAAGGGGCTTGCCACATGATTAAAGTGGTACAATCTCTTATCTTACAGTAAACACCTGTTTTGAAAACAAGGAGCATGACTTGTATTGGGTTGTAATGGTATTATCCAGCCTTTTATAAGGAGGATGCTAGATGTGTTTATGTATGAATATGGGTGAATATGGATCTCTTGTAAATTTACAAGCCTAAACAGTTTGTCATTACTCTCAGGATAAAATCTTTTGTAGTTCCTTAATAAAGTAGACTAAACTGTATGTTGCAGTATAGAGAGCAAAGCCTAATAAATGTGGTAGAGATCCAAGTATTATTTCATTAGTTCTGTTTTATTACTACTTAAAGCAGATTGTAAACACTTGAACAGACTCTTCTGTATCTGCATTTTAAAACTTGGAAATTACAGTTGAGATGGCAAATACTGCTTACTGAATTACAGAATTTGTCATGTTTTTCAAAAGTGCTCAAGTAGTTGCCAAGACAGATAAATGTGGTATTTTGCATAGTGACGGAAACTAGGTCTTGAATGTATGTCTCTAGTGGGGGGGGGGGACGACACCCCAAAAATTTCTTGCATAACAGCCATATTTCATGAATATATGGATTGGGTGGGCCCTGCTCAAATTTACTGCTTTGTTTTTGCAGCCAAGGATGTACTTTAGGCAAGAGACAGAGAAAGACAATAAAAGCAAGCATAGATCAAAATCTGTCCTGTGAAGAAAAAAGAAATGAAATAAACCTAGCTATTTTAAATTGATTTGTTGCCTGTAGAAACAAAGGAAGTAATTTTCCTAAGGACAGTGTAAATTTATATGTAGCTATGTTACAGTGCTTGTGTTGGTAAATCACAGGAATACTTACTGATATGAAGCTGAAATCTATTTCCCTACATTCTCAATGGTAGATACAATTTAGCATATAGGAACAGTAGTCATAACGTGGTTTGAAAATGCTGTATTGGTAAGTTTGCAATTGCTTGATGGCAGTTTCACAGGGAAACAAAACATTACTATAACTGTCTCAACCCTAAAAGCAGCCATTGAAATCTTAAGTCAGTATTGTAGCTAACTCTAGTCAGAATGGCATGGCTACACTGAATTAGGTTTATTAAAATGTGTGTTTTACCAATGTGCTACAGTAGGCTGCCATCCCCATCCCATGCTTAGCTCAAATTCAGTGTGATGTGTTTAAAAAGCATGCCAGACTCTCAACAGCAGTACCGCTTGTTTCTTCAAATAAACTGGGTTCTCAGTTCTCTGATTTGAATTTGAGATGTATGTAAGAACTAATCAATACAACCTCTATTTTGAATTCCAGAAAAAAAATACATATTTAAATATATCTAGAATCATAGAATCACCTAGGTTGGAAGAGACCTTTACGATCGTCAAGTCCAACCATCAACCTAACGCTGCCAAAACCCACCCCTAAACCATGTCCCTCAGCACCACGTCTACATGTCTTTTAAATACCTCCAGGAATGGCGATTCCACCACTTCCCTGGGCAGCCTGTTCCGATATTTGATAACCCTTTCTGTGAAGAATTTTTTCCTAATATCCAATCTAATCTAAAGCATTTCAAGCTTCAGAGGTTACTTTTAAACTTCCTAAGGTTAAAACTGAACCAATTTCTACAATAAAAGCTTAATTTTCTGGAATAAAACTAGCATAACTTTTTGTTTGAGCAACAACAAAACCCATCCAAGAAGCTGTATATGGGCGAATGATGAACTTCAAGGGGGGGAAAAATAATTCTGTGCAAAATAAGGATAGCTTGAGTGTGTAAGGAAATGGGAACTATCTGTATTGAAATTGTGTGCTATCTTGGTTTCAAATTATAACAGCTTCTAGAACTACCACACCAAAAAATCTTCATCCCTTGGAAGCCAAGGTGGCATTGTATTTGCTAGAATAGTAATATCTTCTTGGTCAATAATATTTTAAAATGTTGCACATACGAGAACTTCATTAGAATAGAGCCTTAAAACCAATTGACTACTTTATAGTACTTCTTAAATAAATACTTCTGGTACTATGAATTATGAAGTATATGCTTAATTCCTTATCAACTTTATATGGCTGAAGCAATTCTGCGCAGTAATCATTGTCAGCAGAGCAATGGGAATGTTGTCTTGAACCTACATTTGTTGGAGATCTCGTTTACTGTTAACTGTAGGGGTGTTTTTCCATTTAAGTACCTATTTTAAAGTGTCAGGGGTGGCTTTTTTGTTTGATACTACTTATTAAGTCATACTTCCTAAATGCTTCTAAGAGACTGAGACCTGGCGATCACATGTTTGAATATTGATTTAATCCTGCTTAGCTGTTAATAGATACTTAGGAAAAAAAAAAAACAAAATGAGATGAAATGTCATGAAATTACACAGGTCTTCAATGGGCAGTTGGCAGCTCTGTTAAAATAGTTCCAGTGCCTCTGCCCTTTCTCTGCTGTGCTTACACAGTTGTTACTGCAATCACATGCAGAATGCTACAGTGAAATGGTAGATTTGGGAAAGCCAGCTGATTGGAACCAATTTTTAACCAGTTGTTTACCCAAATATATCACTAAGCACCAAATTTTGCTTCAGTGCTGTAATTTAGCTGGAAAAGTGATGGGAAGATAAGAAAAGACACGTTGAGAGGGTAGAAACTGCCTGAACTCTTGCTCGGAAATCCTAGTCAAAATGTTCTGTAAACTAAGTGTGTACTGACAGAAAAGATTTATTGTGATAGCTCAACTCGATGCAAAAGAACAGGCAAGATAATCCTGACAGCAGTAAAGTGCATCTTAGCTTGACTGTTAGTTCTTAGAGCTTGAGTTGAATTGTACCTCCCACTTGTGTCGAGATAATTTTTTTCTTAGTTTTAGTAGTGTTCATTTGTAGACACCTTGCTAGTGCCAGCAAATTTGACATTTAAAGGACTTGGCACAAAAATACTAAATGTTCAGGTGGACACTGAGAATATCCAGTGAAAGCCAACTGACAATGTTAGAGCACAGTCTAAAGAGTGAACTTTCTGCTATTGCAAATATTATTTTAGACTAGTTATATTTAGACTTCAGTTGTAAAGATTCACAGTTGAAATACAACTTAATGGTTTTCTTTTAGGTTGGATGGACAATGGCCTGAAGGATTGCTATCTGTCAACAATACTCTGCAGTTCAGCAGCCCATTGACTTACAACTACACTGGGACTTACATCTGTAAGGTGACTAATTCCCTTGGTCAGAGAAGTGATCAGAAGACTATCTACATACTAGGTAAGTCTCGCTTCTTAGCAAAGACAGTATGTTACCTCAGAATTTATTTGATCAATAGTTGAAATAGCAAACTAGAGTCATTTGGTGCATAAAATACTTAAACCTTTTAATTGTATGAAAACAACTGAAAGTAGGGAGTTGAGAGCTACAGTATAACCTGGGATTAAACTGACTCTTCAGTAACAGCAACATACAGTGGAAATTCTTGAGGTTGAGGTAGTTTCCATAGTGCTTCTGAGATTATTACTTTCTCTTGGTAGGTGAACTTTGTTTTTTCCAGTGTTAATCTGTGTTTTGGCAAGATATATTGACAACAATAAACAGTACCTTGTCTGTAATAAACTGAAAAAAACAGATGTTAGTGGGAGGGGAGCAACTATATTCAGGAAAGTCAAAGATGCTCTGCTTTAAGGAAGTTAGAGTTATGTTCTGAATGTGTGTGTTGTACTCCAGTTACTTGTTGTCTCCTTTCCTCAGGATGCAGATATCCACTAATCATAAAGTTCAAATCTCTTGCAGAATTCTTGCTGATCTCCATAGTGTAATATGGCAAACTTGTGTCTGTTTTAGCACCTCTGCTGTTGGAAAACATCCTCGTATCTATTAATGCAATGTGATTAGTGTTTTACTATGATACCTTCTTTATGGAAGAACAGCATGACTTAGGGTATATGTGAATAGTGCTGTACAAGCATGAAAAAGCTTTCCAAATTTCCATAATGGATTAGTTAAATTAGGTAATACCTAGCTTGATCAATAAGTGCTCATATATTGTCATTTTTAAGGAAAGTAATAACAGACATGAAAATTAAAACTTCATTCTGTTGAATGGTATTGTGGCTCTGTAAGTTCTTAACACTAGTGATTCCACAATGTGAAATAAGCATCAGAGGGCATATTGGCCAGTTACAGGTTACATGGAAAGAAACATAGATGACTTCTTTGTAATAACTTAAAACTAAATATGAACACTAAAGGATTGAGATAGCAATGAAGACTTCAGAATGGAACTGAAGGAACAGGACATTTGAAGCCACATCTGTCACAGCTTGTATTTGGTAGCTACCTGCATCTTTAGAAAAAGGGATGATGTTTCAGTCGGACTGACATAGCTAATTTGCAGGCCATTGTGGGAAAACTAAATAAGTTCTATTTAACTGACTAGTTAATGAGCTAGTTGACTGGAAACTTCTAAATACTTTGAGACAGTGGAATTATTTGTAAACAGAACTTTAAAAATACATAAAATTCTAGCTATTAAAAGACTTAAGTGCTGTAAATATTACAAAAGTCACTTCTGTGAGAAGTTGCTTTTGGATGTTTGGTTCTAGTGCTTCCTGTACGGAGAACTCATGGCTCTGTAACCGTTTCAAAACGGTTACAAAGACTGTCATATTGTAAGAAGTATCAAGTCATACAAAAATTAGAATAGCATCATTAAATAGGATGAAATATTCTCCTGGAATGTAACTTTCAACTATACTTTAACTGTATTATTTTCTGAGTATAGCTCTGTTCTGAGCCCTATCTTAAGTATAAGGAGGGAGGAAGTTTTTTTTCAAGTCCATCACTTCAAGTTGTCAGTTCTATGAATATGATCTGTTGCAAGTAGAATCCATGCTTTTTACCGTGACTGTCATGCATGAAAGTATAATGCTATCATTCAAATTATGTTAGTGCCTAACAGACTAAAATGACCTAACTATAAATTCTTATATGATGTTTCCTAAATTGAATTAAGTGTGTGGAAAAACAAGAATAGAAATAAATACTAGTTGAGCTGTCATGATAGCTTATGCTGTAGCCTGTGGTAAATCCAACATAACTTAAACTGGCTTACAGCAGAGATAGTTAAATTGGTCTTTGGTATGAACTGATGGATACTGCTTATATGTGTGCTGCTCTTCAGCTTTGTTCAGCAGCATCGTTTTGCTGGAGTAACTTTATTGCAAATAGCAAAACTTAGCTGTTTTTAGGGAGTGCTAAAAATGAACCTCAGCCAGCTAGAGATCATGCAAGGTCATAGTTCTACAAGTTATGTGCACCAATAAAACCAAATATTTTAGCTGACATTAATTTCAGCTTTTAAAAACTTCATGTTAATCTTGGAGTGCGTAGCCTGACCAACATCGAAGAAACTACAGGTGATTTTGTGGGCAACTTAGAATAAATCTGGTGCTGTAAATTAGTTGTTACAACTAATGTTCATGCAAGTCATACTCATCAGTTTAATGCCGAGATGAGTATCCAGCACTCTCTTCTAGATATGTTAGAGAACATTATACCAAACTGATTAAAAGCACTGTACATTAACTTCTAGTATATAGGAGACTTGATTAAAATGAGAGAGGTGAGGCAATCATAAAGTATAGCATCTGTATGGTTTTCAGAAATTAATATTAAGCCCATTTTATTATAACTCTTAAAAACAACTTTTCAGTGTGACTGGCACTCTAAACTGAAAATGCCCTTAAAATGATGCAGGATGGGTAAGTGACTATGAATTAGCAAAAATGTCCATCTTAATAATCATTCAGGTTACTCTGCGGAGGAGGAATAGAAACTGATGTCAGGAGTACAGAAAATAAGACTGGAATAGTAAACTTTAAGTCAAACTGCTTACCACCTTAATGCTAGACTTAACTGAGCAGATAATACCTAGTAATGGTGAACATGGCACAGCTGTACTGTAGTAGAGCAATGATCTGATTAGCTTATTTTTCTATCTTAGCTGTTTTCCATGTATAAAACTTGGCAAAAACAGTGAAACTTTGAAGATAGCAGACAAAGCTGCTATTTTTCTAATTTTTCAGACTTATGAAGCTGTCAGAAGATTTATGACATTAGTATTTCTGAACAGTCATTAGAGTGGTAGTTGTAAAGCTTTTTAGCTGCTGGGGGAAAAAAAAGCTATTAAGTTGAAACGTGATGTAGGGTTGGAATGTAAGCTGAGCAAAAAATGCTCTTGGTCCTAATATGCATTATTAAAAAATAAAGCTGTATTTTCAATAAATACGGTTGCACTCAACCTTTATGTTAATACTCTGAAGTGGAATAGGGAATTATAAGAGAAGTGGTTGACAGGGACTGAATGATAAATTCACCAGCTTTTAGTAACAGGAATTGATATGTCTTTATATGGTTAGGGAAATACTAAAATGGTATTTGAAGCTGGAGACTTTTTTGATATTGGCTTTGAGTCACAGATATCTTTACTATTTCTTCCTTGTTCAGTGATGTAAAGTTTAACTTTGTAGAGTGGTCCAGCAGAAGCAAGTTGTGCTTCTCATATTGTTCAGAGGTCATCAAGTGTTGTTGAAGTTCCTGACTTAGTCCTACAGCAACAGGTTTTTCAAAACAAGCTGTCAGCTTGATATATTAAGCACTTGAACTTGTAATACAGATTTACTCATTTTTTTACACAAGGAATTGAACTTTATTTCCTTGGCTCTGTGTCCCCTCACCTTCATACTGTTTCCTGAAGCTTCTCTTTCTGCATTCAGAAGAGAGGTGACCTACAAGGCTCACATTCAGATAGGAACATATTTGTTTCCCCTGTCATCTTTTAAAATGACTGCCTGTGGAAGAGGCTACTTTCTATTAAAAGTAAAGCCAGCCTTTGTTAGCCCGCAATTCTAGGAAGATGTGACTTGTAAGTACATCACCTCCTTATAGAGTGGGTATGGTCAGGGTTAACATAGCAGAGCCTGATCATTGGTTTTGCTTTTGTTTCTTCATATATAGACCTCTTTTCTGAGAGTGCATTGTGAATACAGACTGCAGGGTTTGCGTGGCAAGGTTTTGGTAACGGGGCTGCTACAGGGGTGGCTTCTGTGAGAAGCTGCTAGAAGCTTCCCCCATGTCTGATAGGGCCAATGCCGGCTGGCTTGAAGACAGACCCACTGCTGGCCAAGAAAGACTGAGCCCATCAGCGACTGTGGTAGCGCCTCTGTGAGAACATATTTAAGAAGGGGAGGAAAAAAAACTGTTGTGCAATAGCAGCCGGGGGAGAGGAGTGAGAATGTGTGAGAGCAACAACTGTGCAGACATCAAGGTCAGATGGAGGGGGAGGAGGTGCTCCAGGTGCTGGAGCAGATTCCCCTGTAGCCTGTGGTGAAGACCATGGTGAAACAGGCTGTACTCCTGCAGCCCATGGAGGTTAACGGTGGAGCAGATATCCACCCTGCAGCCCATGGAGGACCCCATGCCAGAGCAGGTGGATGGCTGAAGGAGACTGTGACCCCGTGGGAAACCTGTGCTGGAGCAGGCTCCTGGCAGAACCTGTCACCCCATGGAGAGAGGAGCCCATGCTGGAGCAGGTTTGCTGTCAGGACTTATGACACTGCAGGGGACCCATGCTGGAGCAGTCTGTTCCTGAAGGACTGCACCCCAAGGAAAGGACACATGCTGGAGAAGTTCACGGATGACTGTCTCCCGTGGGTGGGACCCCATGGTGGAGCAGGAGAAGAGCGTGAGGAGGAAGAAGTGGCAGAGACAATGTGTGATGAACTGTCCACAGCCACTATTCCCTATCCCCCTGTGCCTCCGGGGGGGGGATGGGGGGGTGGGAGGGAAGCAGAAAAATCGGGAGTGAAGTTGAGCCTGGGAAGAAGGGAGGGCTGGGGGGAAAATGTTCTAATATTTGGTTTTAATTCTTGTTTTCCTGCTCTGATTTGACTGGTAATAAATTAAATTAATTTCCCCAAGTCAAGCGTGTTTTGCGTGTGTTGGTAATTGCTGAGTGATCTCCCTGTCCTTATCTTGACCCATGATCCTTTCATTGTATTTTTTTCCTCTGTCCAGCTGAGGAAGAGGAGTGATAGTGGCTTGGTGGGCGTTTGGCATCCAGCCAAGGTCAACCCACCACACAGATGCTCTTATATTTTCTAAAGTATATATTAGAAGGGATATTGATAAGGTCCCAGGATATCTTTACTGCTAACTTGCCTGCTGCCTGGTATAGCAGGCTTTGAAATTTCAACATTGTTCCTAAATTTTCCTTTCAAGATTTATGTTAATGATAATGGTTGTTCTCTTGTGTCCCAAAGAAATGCCAAAATTTTCTACTCAGTGCATGGAAATCCCAGCTAGAAACTGTGAAAGTACAGTGAACTTTGAAAATAGATGATTGATGAAAGAAATTGTCAGTTGCTTCAGGCTGATCTCAATCTTCATATCTATCATGCTGCCAGAATGGGGGGGAACAAACTGAAGATAATCCTAAGGAAAATGTTTAACTCCATTGTGGAACCTGTGTACACAAGATACTTTGTGGAGAGAGGGTTACACAGTGGTGTTATCCACTACTGACTTTAGAGTGGGAACCGTAGGAGAAACAATGATAAATTTCAAATCCATTCAGTTTCAGACATTCAGAAAGTCGTCTTTCATGGAAAGGCTACTTTCCCTGCTATTATAAGGGAGTTGCAAAATAAGCTTTTCAGCAGTTGAAAGAGCGAGCTGTTTTTACAATGCCCAGCTATGTAAAGTTATCAGGAACTTTAATTTTTAGGTACTTAGCATCTAAGGGAAATTTAGCAACAACAGCAGGTTAAGAAGCAGAGGTGCATATGTCTCTGTGCAAATGTGTGTGTAACACATACAGGCACACACTTCCCACTCCATAAAATGAGAACTGGAAAGAGATCTAATTTGTGCAAAGCCAGCTCACTTTTGGATTATAAGTAATTGATAGCAGGTCCTTGTCTTGCAGAAGGCAAAGAAAGGGATGTGGGAGTCGAAGTGTGGATCTTGAATTGTAAGTGGGTTGTGTTTTGTTTTTTTTTTTAAATGGGGAGAACTGGACTTTACTATGGTTTTTGAAACTAGGCAGGCTTTGACTGTATTAATACACAACAACCAGCCAAGGCAGCTTCCCTTCCAAAACTTTGTTTCTGTAATGCTGAAGTGACAAGTTTTAGCCAAAGGAGATGTGTGCCAATACTGATTTTTCTTCTTTGTTGTTACAGAGCTGGTCACCTTACCCCTGAATACTTCATAGTGGGCTAAATCCAAAATGGTTTGTAGTTGTCCTGGTTCCAGCAGGGATAGGGTTATTTTTCTGGTATGGGACACAAGTATTCTATGCCATGTGACTCCATGCCCAGTCTATAGGGGGGAGTTGGCTGGGGGAGGGGGAGGAAGTCACAGCTGGGGAGTGGGCTAGGGCTGCCAGGGTTTGGTGGGTGAGCACTGATACATAACTGTGTATGTACATTCCTCCAGCAGTGGTGGTGGTGGTGTTTTCCTCTTTCCTTTGCTCTTGTGTTAAACTGCCTTTTTCTCAACCCACGAGTTTTGCCTTTTTCTTCCGATTTTCCCCCACTGCAGTGGGGGTTGAGCGAGCAGCCGCGTGGTTCTTTGTTGCTGTCTGAGGCCAAACCATGACAGTACTTTAAAAATATTGTGTTCTCTAGTTGATTTTTTACAATGGTGTGCTTCTTGATACCAAGACAGGACTTAAGAGAAGATTTTGAAGCTAATGGTCTGGTTTGATGGATGATCATCCATCTCTTTGCCCATTCATCTCTTGGCTCTTGGCTTCTTGTTGGCTTTGAATTCCCACGGAAGCAAAGATGGGTCCTGGACATTTGAACACGGATGTACTGCAGGGTGATTGAGAGGGGGTAGATTCAGTGTTTGGGGGCATGAGTCATATGTAGTTGGATGTCTCTGCTAAACTTAATTGTAGAAACTCATCTGCCCGTTGTAAGTTTTGTATTGCAAGAGCCGGGAAAACTGTATCAAGAACAGTTATTTAAGGGAAAAGTAGAAATAACAGAACTGAAGCTGTTGAAAGCTGGTACTGACTTTCATGAGAAACATCTGGAAAATAAGTAATAGAGGGAAAACTGAGCATACTGTACAAGGACCACGGTGCTTTGAGAAGGTATTAGAGCTTCATCTGAAGTAAAGAGCAAATCTTACTTTTCTTGGTAGAAAACTATCAAAGGGTTTGAAACAAAATAGGAAAATTTGTCGTCTTTTTGTGTATGGAGGGAGCTGATGGGTTTGTTTCCATACCAGAAAATAGGTTTTTGCTTTCTTCAGTTATGTCTCCTATCCTATTTTGATGAAGGTGGTAGCTATGTAATAGTAAAAGAAATTTTTAACAGATCTTCAACTGTCCTCATCATTACTACAGGGTGTATGTAATAAGGATTTGAACGGGGCCTACAGTATAGTAAGAGACAAAAACAAGAATCAAGATGCATTTAACCAAAAACCAAGATTTTTCAGAATTTCTGCCACTTTCAGCTCCCTGGCCTGCATGGATACTTCGATATGTTTGTGGTTTGTGCAACAACACAAGCTTGTATCAGTGGAAGAGATGAGAGCTGTTAAACATCAGGTCATAAGTAAAATGTTAAAGAAAATAATCAGAAGGAAATTGATGCTTTTGAATAAAGTGCCATTTGAAACAATTAACTAAAAATGATGTGCCTTGTGTTTTGTGGGAAGCATTAAGAACTCAGAGACAGGTATTAGTGATGATGTGTTCTAATCAAACAGTTTATTGGTATGAATACTTTCATACCAAGAGACAAGAGTGGCGTTTTCTTAATTTAAAGATAACATTTGAGATGTGATTTTCAAGCAAAATGTTATGGAGTAGAGGTAAGGAACTCTGGCATTCCTGGTCTTAGTGGTGTTTTCTATTTGGGGAACTTGCTTGGTGCGGGAAGGGAAGTAAAAAAAAAAAAAAAAAAAAAATCTGGTT
Organism: Burhinus oedicnemus; assembly: GCA_008921705.1. Classification (NCBI taxonomy): domain Eukaryota; kingdom Metazoa; phylum Chordata; class Aves; order Charadriiformes; family Burhinidae; genus Burhinus; species Burhinus oedicnemus. The sequence continues at coordinate 4,619,722 of VFFE01009068.1, read as the reverse complement.
TTATGTTCAGAAAGCTGTGGGTGACAACAGAAGTTAACTTCACATGTCCTTAGTTGTAATTGGCCTTATAAACAAACAAGGAGGGATGATTTTAATTTTATCTTTCTTCAACAATAAAAGGTACTGAGACAAATAGACAGTAAAAGTAATCATAGTTATGTATTTTAGGAATACGTATAAACAAACAGAGTTGATACTGTATTTGCAATGAATTTAAGATTAATATCTTAATTAGTGCTCGTAGATAATGCAGCTGGACAGCCTGAGAACTGGCAGATGAAACAAGTTTTAAAGGAAAAGCTTGTCGCAAAACACTGGTATTTTAATATATTAGAGTGTAATTGCCACTGTGTTTGTTTCACATATGTAATGGTTAAACTTGCCAGGATGCAAATGCTACATGCTTGTGAATGTGTATTTTATATTGTGGATGTGGAGGATGAGATTTAAGACCTCAGTACCAGAGGGAAATAGATGAACAATTACAAAGCCAGTTTAAAAAAAACCAAAAAACAACAAAGTGCATATATAGCCTAAAATAAGATATTGCTGGTACTGCCTGAAATTGTATTTTAAGCTAACTGATCTTGTGTCTAAAGCAAATATGTTTTCAAGGAAAAGGGTTTTTGAGTTTACCTTCTTGACCCATGGATTTGTGGGACATGGGAACACTGGTAAACTTGGATTGGTTAATCTCTACTTTGTGAAATTATTAAACTCGCTTTAGATCAGTTTTTACTAAAATCATAATCTGAATTCCTCTTGTTCATTTTGGTAGTGCATCTTCCTTGTTCAGTTTCCTGTCTTCTGTCAAATTAATTCCATTTATGTATAGCTCCCTAACAAATCACCACTTTTACTTATTCAAGTAATATAATTATGTGTTTTGAAAATCTGCAAAACTTTACTTATGTCAAGCTTAAAATGTTGCGTTCAGCACTGAGGTGCGGTCTGAAGTATGATTTGTAGGGATCGTGACAAATGTGGCAATTCTGTCTAGTATGAGGGAATTGTATGGCTGAGTAGAAAGATTAAAAATCATATTTATGAATCTTTAAAGTTATGATTTGTCAAATAACTGGAAGCTTGACAAATCTGCAGTTCTATCTATTTTACTTTTTGTGGTGGTAAATTTAGGGTGCCTCTGTAATATGGTAGTTGTAATCCCATGAATCTTGCTAATGCACATTTAACTAAATAACTTGACATAATGAGCTACTTGGCTGTCCATGTCATATTCTCTCTAAAAGATTCAACCTATAATAACACATTTAGTGTTTGCTGCTTTACTGATTTTTAAAATTACCTTGCATTGGGCAAGGCAAAAAGCTGTTTTTTTTCAGTGCAGCACAGAAACAGAAGCTGGAGTTGCGTGTAACATTGCAATTACTGGGATAATCTCAGGAGGCTTTCTCAGTGTCATCAGTCCATCACTTGCAACCTTGACTTTAATACAGATGCATTCGTACATCTCCAGTAGACCTAAAGGAAAAAGCTGAGTGCTGGAGAAGCTTGGTATCTGCATAACCTGACATGAAATCAGTTGATATCTTGTATTGAGGAATGAATATGGAAATTTCTTTGTGCATGAGGAATCAAATTGCTTTTAGGAGGAATGCATAGAAATCACTCTTATTTCAAATGTTCCTTTTATTTTAAAATCCTGAAAGCTCCTTGCTCAACATAAGTGTTATTTTGAGATTAATACATGCCATTTTTAACTATGCTTCTTCACTAATCCCAAGGTGAAGCTGAGTAAGTTGTATTAATGCAACAAATGTTTTTGGAGAGAATAGCTTAAAAATCAGTAGTTCACGTGCTGCTGACTGAGCACACAACTCATAGTTTTTCATTCTTATATTCAGTGCCCTAAACACTTTCTGAAGTTGGAATTTGATTAATTTAATCCAGTATTCCTAACTGCTGGCCAGAAATAGAGGACTGCTTGGGTTTTTCCTAATAGACAGCATTCTTCTGTGGGGGAGGTAAATAATGAACTATGAACAGTGAACGTCTGAGCAGAAAAGCTGCATCTCCTTACTTTGAGGAGAGCAAAGTGTCTACCTAAAGATTATTTTTATTTTATTTTCTCCTCATACTTCCTATCCTGCTGCAGCATAGCTCAAAACCACTTGTAATGAAGCTAGTTCGAAGCCTGTGGAAAGTGTAAGACTTTTTGTAGCACTATGAACCTGAGAATGAAAAACTATTCTTGTAGAACATACCCATCAACTTTGCTTTCTTATAAACCCTTAACTGATTTAGCTTGCATTGACATTCTGTGCCTTTTCTGTGTCTTGTCTACTTCTTTGCTCTTTCCATTAGATCCTCCTACTACTACCACTCGACTGCCCACGGTTCCCTGGCATCCTTCGACCGATGGCATCACAGGTTTAGCAACAGAACCTAGAATAATAAATTTCCCAACATCAACCTTGCCAGCAATGCAGGAAGACACTTGGGGTACCGTCATCGGTAGTGCGGTGGGTGGGGCTCTCTTCCTCATACTTGTCAGTGTTCTGGTTGGAATTATCTGCTATAGGAGAAGACGGACGTTCCGTGGTGACTACTTTGCTAAGAACTACATTCCACCATCAGATATGCAAAAAGAGTCTCAAATAGATGTTCTTCAGTCAGATGATGTGGATTCTTACCCTGGCAGTATAAAAAAAGAAATAAAGCATCCAATGAACAGCTTAATATCTAAAGATTATTTAGAAGACCCAGAAAAACCAGACTGGAACAATATAGACAATATTAACAGGTACCAGGAACGTTATGAAAGACCAATGGATTACTATGAAGGTGGAACATTGGGAATGAAGTATATGGGTGGTGAATGTTACGATGACAATGAAGAAGACTTTGTTTCTCACATAGATGGCTCGGTAATATCTCGGAGGGAGTGGTATGTGTAGTAACCACTGAAAACTAAACATGTACCTACAGTTCATTTCATTGGCTGATCACTTTCAGATTGTTTATACTTACACACGAGAAGGAATAAACTTTTTGAAACTGATTTTTTTTTGAAGGTTTTTATATTGTGACTTGACAAATGGAAATACTGAATCTGGGGAAAATGTATTTGAGCTGCTTTTTTTCCCAATGCTGTACTACTGTTTAAGATTTGAGGTTTAATGCAGAGTGCTTATATTGGTCTATGTCAGAGGTAAAAAAGGCTAAATTAAAGTTGCCATTCAAAATTGTTTAAGAATAAAAAGTGGCTGTCTTGGCTCTCTGATTTAAAAACAAGTTTACCTAAGGCAATGATCAAATATAATCTTTTGGGGCATTTACTTTGCAGATTAAGTTAATTACTCCAATTGAGATACCATTCATGTTAAACTTAATGCTTCTGTATAGCAACTACTTTACCAATTAAAATTAGATACAGCAGAATCAAAGCTTTATTTTTAGGTTTTTCTGCACAAAAATGAATACCTCTCAGCATTTCTTGTAACTATGTACTTAAAAGAAGTCATTGCACTGAAACTAACTTATGAACAAAATTTTGAGGAGTAACTGTGTAAACAGGTCAAAGGTTTGTCTTTCAATAAGATGAAATATTTTTTATAGTCATTGATTTCTAAAGCCTTATGCTAGTGTGTGTATATACATACAGTAAGATATTTTGTTAGGCCTGTAATTGGCAGGATGTCAAAACTCATTAATGAAGACAAGACTCTTTTGCAAGTACACAGGGTACAGTTTTAGAGAGCTGTTTCTGCAGCTTTGTCAGAATCTTACCATTGAATTTGAAAGCTGGAGAATTGGACAAAACTAAGAAGAAAACTAATAGATTTCAAAGCTGGAAGCTAATGCTAATTTGCTTATTTTCCTGGTGCCAATAAAGATTAAGCATGCTAAAAGGTGTCAAAGCATTTGGTAGAATTTTTATAAGCAGAAGTTAAAACAGCGGTTTTACGCTGCTTCTGAAAAAGTTACAATGCTTGCTTTGAAGGGGGTACTAGAATTTCAGATTATTAGTAGGAAAGTGGACACTTGCATTGCTACTTCATATAGTGGAATCACACTCTCTGGTGCAACTACAGAATCTATGAAACAGGAGTTTATATAAATTGTACGGTCTCTGTACTGCAGTGGACTTTTCCCTGCAAATAATTGATACTGATTTAACAACATATTCACATTCTTGTTCTTTAAAATGACATTGTATGTAGGACATATCATTTGATATCTGACGTTGTTCTACGTTGTCTTGAGCAGGTTTACCAAACTAATTCTGCTGATTATATAGGGAGAAATGAAATAACTTTAGATGAATTACAGAACAATGATAAATTCATAATTAGAATAGTAGATCCTTTGAAGTGCCAGTTTGAAGAGTTTAGCTCAAGAAAATGAAGCTGATAAGGCTATTAGTATTTGAAACCTGAAAAGGGAAAAATCTGTGCTACCTTTAAAATGAAGTAGGTTGCATACTCACGGCTGCTTCTTGAGGATTCATGCTTGAGGTGCTTTTCTATCCTCATGATCTTTAGTTGCTTACAGTATTTAGAGCTTCACAAAAATAGTTGTACTGAATGTTGTAGACAATACACTGTGATTGCATATGACTGCATGTCTTTAAAAAAGATTAAGACAACAGCTTTATTTGAAATTCAAATGGAAAAACATCCCTAAACAACTTAAGTTCATGTTTGGATTAATGGAGTACTGATACATGATTGACCAAAGGCTCAAGAACAATAGCAAATGATATTGTGTGTCTCTGTAGTTTGAGTGCAAACACAAGGAGAGGCGTTAAATTTCTAGCAGAAGGTTCTGATCCAAATTATTTCTGGAATAAAGAGATAATACCTCTCTTCAAATAAAAAATACTTGATATGTCATCTTTAAAAGATGGTGTTACTTGGAAATAAACATAACCATAAACCTGTTCTCCACATGGGATATCTTGCTTTTGTCTCTGTGGATTTTTTGGTTTTGATTTTTAAATATATAGATTATATATATATATTTAATTCCTATGGGTTAAGAAGTTGAAATGTTTTGGAGTTGAAGTTGATAATAGGGATAGGGCTTACGCGTGTTGCAATGTTTTGTACATTATGTCTGCTGTAAAAAGAATTGATTGTAAGTACAAATGGCTGTTGTGTGAATAAACTTTTTGTTACATTCTGGAACACAGGTAGTGTTCAAAAATGTTTGACAGACATATTCTTAAAATTGAAGATGGAAAAGCATAATAAAACCAGAGGCTGGGTAGAAGGATCTAAAGTATTTAAGCTGTTTTACATAGGGCTTTTTAGCATTTCCTCTTGGAGACCCTAAGCTTATAAAACAAGTATCTTTAGAAACTGTTTTAAAGAGTATGAACCTTGAGAATGCTAAGTAAGCATAGCTGCTGTCCAGTTTCACTTTAAGCACAGGTGATACCCTGTCTAGGATTTACGTTCTTTAAAAAAATTTTATTTTGGTTGCTGTAGCTCTGCTTAAACATATTTCTTGGAGTGAATCAATTCCCATCTATTGCCGACCAACAGGTGGTTCAAATGCTCTGAGCTGGCACTGTGCATCTTAGGTGCTCTCTGGCTTGTTCAGCTTGGCACAGTAGTCTGGTTTTCTGATCATTCCTCTGGTTAGACCGATACAATTTTTGTGCGTACTTTTTTGCCAAAGCAATTGAAAAAGCAAATTAAGCGAGGCCTGTGGTAATTGCATTTGAGTTCAGTTTCTGTATGTTGCTACACTTGCAGGGATACTGCTATTTTTCCTGGTGTTCAGAGGTAAATGGGTGGCTGCTCTCATCTCGCCCAAAATGAGTCTCTGGCTAAACTTTCATGGAAGGTATAATACTTTATGATGTTTCAATACTATAGCAGAACTTAGCAGGAAATAAAAGGCAATGTGAGGTTAGTACAGTATGAAACAGTTGAGTAACTTGTCTGGTGAAGTTGCGATCACAATACCAAAGAGTCTTCATGAATTCTAGACCAAACAGTGTGTATTAGTTACCTGCCACTTTCTCACTTAAAAAAAGAGGGCACCCAGTGTAAACTAAACTTAAGCCAATTAAAAGTCAGTGGTTGAGTGAGCCTTCCACTAAGTCACGTACCCATTCTTCAGGAGAAAATGTGAATTATGGTTCTTATGTATGTAGACTGGTACTGACAAACAGATGGAGTTTATGCCAAGAAAACTGTTCCGTGAAATAGAACAATGATCACTGAAAGTGGTATGTTACTATGATCTTCCAAAGTGAATTAGCTTCCTGCAAGTTGTTAATCTATGACTTTATCCCTTAGCTTCAAGAAAGGTACAAAAAGTGCTTATTTCAATTTTGTTCAATCTACTTAAACGTACCTGCATGAGTGATCCCAGGGGAGTATTTCTGTTAGGTCTTTCATATCCAGTGGGAGGACAGGAATCCTTTTATCAGATTGGAAATAAAGTGGGTTTGGGTTGTTTTTGTTTTCAAAATGAGGGATGAGAACAAGATACCTTTGTCCAGCTTTACAGCATGCAAGCAGAACAGGATTAGAATTATAAAACAGATTGGATAGTTGCTTTGTTTTTTTGACCTGTGAATAGAATATATAGGTGGAGAGGCTCCAAAAATTTCTTCTGGTAATAGATTAATTAGAGAATGGTTGGGTGATGCTTGGATGAACACAGCATGTGATTCTTTCTGAAGGAAAATAGCTGAAGTAAACTGCATTACAAATATGTTACCAGTATAGGCCTGTGTTAATTTTAAACTCTTTTGCTGTTACCTTTCTGATCCAGTAATCAATGTAGATCAGACTGTTATTTCTGTAATCTACCTGTATTTTACAGGTGAAAGTTTTGTTGAAGCTAATGTGAATTATTCCAATTGTGCAACTTTTTGATAAGCCTTTTGTTGCAAGTTTGAAACACTGAGATTGATGATATTGAATTAAAGTATGCTAACAAGTTTCAGAGCTTTGAGATATAAAACTTTTTGATTTGCTAGCATAGTGAAATGGATGACCTTTAAAGACTGACAAGTGTGTTAATTCAGTATAAGGGTTGTTACACATCAGATTTGACAACACTGAGGTCAAAAGAAAAATGCTTTTTTTAAAATAAAAACCCACAAACAGCTTTTCTCCCCTCTTGTTAAATTTATTTATAAACATGTCTGTGTGAAGTCCTAGAGATGATAGATAGTCTTAGGGGTTGCTTTGATAAGTGTAAGTAAAGTATTAGTAAGTTTGCGTGGTCATTGCTCCTAGTAGTATATCTTTTTTCCACTGATTTTGAGTTTCCCGTTTTCCTTTCTCCAAACTTCAGTGGCTTTAACGAAAGATTGCCAGTAGAGCCATAGTTGTGTAGCATTTTGAATTAACACCTCGTTCGCTCATGTAAGTGCAAAACATGTGTTCTGTAACTTCATCTTGCCTTGAAATCGAAAATAAAAGAATCCAGCTAGTATTATTAAAAGTAGTCAATGCAAATTTTGAAATTATATGAATGATTCATGAGCCCTCTTAATTCAACCAGTTTTGTTATTGGGTGACTGCAGCCAAGACTGCAAAACTGCTAGCGCAGGATGAGGCTTTGTGTTGGAAAGAGGAAACGTTTCTCAGAACAATGCTGAAATAGCTTATCTGAGTATTGAAAGTATGGGAACGTCTTAAAGGTGTAATCTATGCTATCACATTGCAGATATGCCATTTAAGCAGACATCTTCTGTTGCTGTAGCAGGGGCTGTGATTGGAGCAGTCCTTGCTCTTTTTATCATTACCATCTTTGTGACAGTGCTGCTGACTCCAAGGAAAAAAAGGCCATCCTATCTTGACAAAGTGTGAGTATGTGTTGGATTTTTTTTTAATTGAAAGTGTTTGTTCTATGCAGGAATTTAAAGGTCTGAGTTTCCTTAGCAGCTGCTCAGCTGTCATAATTTCAGGGCTGTATTTTCTGAGTAGACAAATGTAAAATCACTTGCATTTCTGAAAAAAAAAATGAGGAAACTAAGAATGACTTCAGAGGTAATATAATTCTTTATCTCTTCAGAAGTTGTGGTTTTGTTGTTTTTTTTTAAAGAAAACTGCTCATTGATTGAACTGGGGGGCAGGGGAGATGTCCATCTTGACTGATGCCACAGACTGCTAGTTTATCATAACTGTAGGTCTAACATGAGAGCAAATTGACCATGCTTTGCAGAAGTGAAAGTCCACTAAGATTTATCCTGATGTGTGTAAAATGAAGCAAGCACCCACAGAGGTGTGCTTAGAAATGACTGACTTAATGTGCTTTCTGGAATATTGGTTGTTTCTTCAAGACTCTTGCACAGACATGCGGTTTCCTTTTTTAAGCATCAAAGATGGTCAAACAAAAACAAGCAAACAAAAAAAGTCTGAAAAGATTTTTGTCAGTTAAAGCAGATGATGTCTAAACCCTGTTTGGTATGTGCCTAAAAAGTGACAGTGGCTTTGAATATCTGTAAATATAAGTCTTTTCACACATGCCATATACAGTTAACAAAGTGAATGAGAAATTAAAATCTCTCCTGTCTGTATGTACTTGAGAGTAGAATAAAATAACTTGTAGCATTTAGCATAAAATAAGTTTCAGCATTTAAATCTCTTGAGTGACCAAGATGAGTCAAGTGTTTTCTTAAAACTAAGTAATTTCTAACGTGGTTAGAAATACTGTTTTCTTGTTTATTTCTCTTAAATTCTGTAGTTGAAGCGTAATTATATGGATACTCTTAAACACTTTAATTCTTTTATAACCATTTTCTTTCACAGAGAAAGTTACAGTACAGAAGTCTTTCATGTAATAATTGATTCTAAGGCTTTTTTGAAGGTTTTTCAAAGAAAGGCTGTGGTATTAAATGTTGCTCAAGCTGTATCTCATAACCTAGAAATAATGTTGGATACTAATATCCGCTAAACCTGCTTAGTTGGGAGGTGTGGGGAGTTTAGTCTACTTAACACCTTATAGGATAAATAAATTACAGGCCGTGCTTTTCTACAAAAAGTGTGTGGCTGAATTATTGCCAGTGCTGGGTGTGTTAACATTACAATATTCCATATATGTGTTATTGCTGACTGAAAGGTGTGTGCCCCTGACTGTGAGTGTTGGATGATTTGGCAGCTGAAATAATATCTAACTGACCATTCAACTGGACTTCACAAACATGGCATGTCATATTTCATTCTTTCTTTGCTACAGGATTGATCTTCCACCCACTCACAAACCATCCTCATGTGACGAGAGAGCATTCTCTGTACCACAGAAAGAAGCTATGCTTCAGGTGAGTAAGTGGTTATATATCTTAATTGAGGTAGGAAAAGTGTTAACTTTCCTTTATTGTGTTAATTTAGTCTGATTTTGTATTCCTGGTAATGTGTGAAGCTTTTTGGTTGTTGATTCACAACTAAGAGGTGTTTCCCTAAGTATGTGATATCTGAATCTCGTGTCCTTGGTGTTAGTCATCCTTAAAGGTCAGCAAACCAGCAGATAGATCCTTTTTGTATCTCTAATAGTGTTTGACAGACCTTGCTCCTCCTGAAGCAGAAAAAGCTATAGTTGAAATTCTGTGGTGGTTAAGAGAATATACATAACTTTATAAAACAATCTTCATATGGGAGGACAAATATACTTGGTAAACTTAACAAGTGACTTCGGCATCATCTTCCTTGCTAGTCAAAACTGCCATTATTTTAAGCTTTTAAGGTTTGAGTGGTGGGGATGTATTGGATTTTGGGCTTTAGCGTGGCTGTTTTACTGAAGATACAGTTTTAATTCCCAGTGAACGTCACTAAATCACTTTTAAATGCTTGCAATTATGTAACTTCTAATTTTACCTTTTTTCTTGAATTTATCTATTATCTAATTATGCACATGGGTTGGGACAATCCCATGCACAAATACAGGCTGGGTGGAGAATGGATCAAAAGCAGCCCTGAGGAGAGGGACTTGGGGGTGTTGGTGGATGAGAAGCTCAACAGGAGCCAGCAATGTGCACTTGCAGCCCAGAAGGCCAACTGCATCCTGGGCGCATCAAAAGAAGCGTGGCCAGCAGGGCGAGGGGGGTGATTCTGCCCCTCTACTCCATTCTCGTGAGACCCCACCTGGAGTACTGTGTCCAGCTCTGGAGCCCCCAACATAAGAAGGATATGGACCTGTTGGAGCCGGTCCAGAGGAGGGCCAGGAAGATGATCAGCGGGTTAGAGCACCTCTCGTATGAGGTCAGGCTGAGAGAGTTGAGGTTGTTCAGCCTGGAGAAGAGATGGCTCTGGGGGGGACCTTACAGCAGCTTTCCAGTATCTGAAGGGGGCCTACAAGAAACCTGGAGAGGGACTTTTTACAAGGCCATGTAGCAATAGGATGAAAGGTAATGGCTTCAAACTAGAAGAGGGTGGGTTTGGAATAGATATTAGGAAGAAAATTTTCACTGTGAGGGTGATGAGGCACTGAAACAGGTTGCCCAGGGAGGTTGTGGATGCCCTATCCCTGGAAGTGTTCAAGGCCAGGTTGGATGGGGCTTTGAGCAACCAGGTCTAGTAGGAGGTGTCCTTGCCCATGGCAAGGGGGTTGGAACTAGATGATCTTTAAGGTCCTTTCCAACCTAAACCATTCTATGATCTATCAGCAGGGGAAGACTTTACTAACCCTGTGACAAGTAATTGAATTTTTCAAGGGTAGCTTCATGTGATCTAAAGTAATGCTGTCCAAACAAGACAGCAATAGGCAATGAAGTTCCTTACCAGCATTTAGTGTTTGTGTGGGTGTAGTCTGACACAGCAGGATCACAGAGGTGATATGCTGGAAAGCTAATTCTAGCAAATAAGACAGTTAAAACAAATGAGGAGCAAGGAAGGACAGGAGTGCCCTTCTTGGCTACAGCATGGCTTTGCAGTGAATTGGGCTGCTCGTGAAACTCCAGGTGAATTCAGAAGGCTTCTTTTGCATGAGGCAACACAGAAGGGACCTGTTTATGGGAGACAGCTTCAGTTAACAGTATTGATTATTACACTTCATATAATAAACCAGTCTGTTTGTGAAAAGTATAGATCTCTATAGAAAACTATAGCCCGTAAAGTGTGATTTATTTTTTTAAATATATATATTAAATCAGTCTGATTTTTAGACTTCTGCTTACACTGAAGGAAACTCTATAGTGAGAATTAGATTGTAGTTGTTCTTAACGGGATTTTTTTTCCCATCTTCAGTACTTTATATAAATAATGTGATTCTAACCACTCGTGCTGAATTATAAGACTGAGGTAATTCAGGCAATCATTTGTTTATAACAAATAATTTTTTTTCAATACTCTGGTGCACCTTTGCAGCTATAAGGACCTATAGAAGCCTTTTTTATTTTCTGATAGAGGGAAAAAACCTTCACCCATCTTCAAAGATGGATTTTGATGGAGTAACGCTGAAAGTATTCTTGTAGATTTTCTTCATGTGATTGCTGGTTACTAAAGCTCACCAAATATGAGTTGCCGATAAAAGCTTTCCTCTTTCTCATGAAAGTAATGCATGAAAAGAATATTGTGTATTATAAATAGTACCTTGAGTAACACTTGCTAATCTTGTTGCTGAATGAAGGAAGAAACTTTTCTGAGATCCATTGCTACTTTTAGTAGCAGCCTGATGATTATAATATGAAGGTATAAAACACTTAATTGGCAAAACATGTAGTCTTCTGGTCCTGAAGGTGGTATAACACCTAAGATGACACAAAAGAAACAATGCTTTTCTGTGCTAACTACGTAGTAACTGTTTCTTCTGTCGCTACAGTACTCAAATGCAATATTGATGACTCATGCTTCTGCTAATACATTCCTATGCTTTAAGTATTATGATACAAGATTATCTTGCTTACAGAATCCGAAGACACAGATTACTTTACTTGTGCATCTGTAGTGTTGCTAGATGGCAAAATTACAACAAAAGGAAATGCAATTACTTGTCCTTTACAGGGCTACTCATAAAGTGTATACCTTATAGTTTTCTTCTTCTGAACTCTGTTGGCTTTGAATTCTTTCTTGTTTTGCTTACTATGGCTTCTGTTAGTGAATACTTAAGAACTAAGAAAAGCTGAAGCTGAGTGTAGCCTTTGTTGAACATATAATAAAATGTTTTATCTAAATATATTTTGTAAATAGAGAAAAGACCCTAAACAGACTTAATCGAATAGTCATTTCTCTCAAGCTGGATAAATACAGCTGTAAGTTGTTTTGGGAGAGGGAGGTGAGAGATCTAGTTTTTTCAGGCTAGATGTTAACTATGCTTTATTTAAAAATAATGGTGGTTGGCATACCGTTGTCAGTGTACCTGTTCTTTTTCTCTTCCGTGGAACTCCAAAGCTGAAAAGAACTGGAGCTGGAGGCTGAGTCTTCCTAGCTGATATTACCTATAACCAACATGTGCTGTCTGTTATGCTAGAGGCAAGAGCTTCTGCTTTATCTAATAGAAATAAGTGTCAAAATAGTAGCTTTAGCCAAGAAGTGCTTGGTTGCATTGTTTTGGTGTAATAAGACAACACTTGAATAGCTGTAAAGAGGTAAAAGAAGCAAGTTAGCAGCCTGTCACTATGTCTTCTCCTGTTTGACTAAAAGTCTGTACTAGCCACATAATTTAAGTTCCAAGTGCTGTCTGAACTGCATTGTCTAGTCATAAATGAGAAGCATGCTGGTGAGCCTCTCTCTAGATAGTTCAGATGTAAGCTTCTGGTTACACTGAAAAGAACTGCAGGTGAAGTGTCACTGCATTGTTGACAGCAGTAGATGGTCAAATTCAGTCTGAGTGGAAATGATAGGCTGCACGAAGGTGCAAAGTAAAGTTAAAGGAGAATGAACTTGTCTTCTGCATACTCACAGTAACTGAGGATTAAAATGGATTGGTTCAATTTAAACTGATTTTGGTAAGTTGTTATATGTAATATGCAAATTTTTAAATCATCTGTACGGTGGTTGTTCAAATGATGCACAGTAGCTTTTTTGGATCTTGTAAAGTATTCCAGATGCAACTGAATAAACTGAAATTTTCCTGTTTGTGTCCCAGCAGTCAATATTTAACTAGATTTTACCCATCACTGAGTAAAGGGGTATTGGTATTAAAATGATGGGGGATGTTGTAGCCATTTGATAATACTGGGTCACCAATGTCTTCCATGGTTACTCCTTCAGACATGGAAGCTTGTAAGTATACATTAGCATTTATGTGCTAATGTTAAATAATAAGCAACATGTATGTAAAACTAGTAGTAACTGAGCACTCAATAATTTCTCTGTACTGGTATTTGCAGATACCAATTTATGTATTCATGTGAATCACTTAAGAATTGAGAAGAAGTGCTTCACTTATGGCTGTAAAAGAGTGAGGCGGAAGTCCAAAACATAGCAATGCTACATGGAACAAAAGAAAAATGGCAATGTAAATAGTTTTATTTACTGTGAATACTGTAGGTTCATCTTCATCAACTATTTTAGCAACAAAGCTATTGCTTTTGTCTGGGTGTTTTTTTTAATAATCATTGTCATGGAAATACTATTTTGTTACTCAGAACTATTTTTTGTGTGTAATATGAAAGAGCAGTGAGCAGCCTGAAGGTTATGCCCTTGATAAGAAAGGGATCTCTGCTTGGCAACTGAGTTTTGAGGCAAATCAAGAGAAGTTGAGCAATGGAAGAATTCCAGTGGCTTAAAGAGGAATTCCTCTGTTGCATAATATTTATAAAAGGAGTGGGAGAGGGGGCACTAATTCAGGCAATCCTTTGAATCGTTAGAGTTAGTTTCACTGTATTTCAAAGAATACATTGCTAAGAAACAAAACTTTTACTTGGTTACTTGCTTAAAAACATGACTGAGATGGACAGCCTTTGATATTGTGAAAGAACCAAAGTTGTCTGGCCTGATGGGTGCCTCTGAAGGAAGGAGGAAAAAAATGTTTTGTATAATGCAGAGTATGAACGTTCAGAGTTCTTGAAATGTTCAAAACTTAATAGGGCTTTTTTGTAGCAACAGAAATAAGTGGAGAAGGGAAATACAGCCCCGTAGGTAATTCTAGCCAGGAGAAGGCTGACTTTAGACCTGCAACTTGTAAGAATACCTCACATAATTAGCCAAGCAACCTGGTCAAACACTAAAGCTCTTTAATGGTAATATTTGTATTCCCATTCAAAACAGAAAAAAAGATGGTGGAATTGTATTAGCACAGTTAAAAGCATATAACACCATTTATTGAATGATGATATTTCTGGATCAAATTTTAAAAGATCACCCACAGCACTCTTAAACCTAGCATAATATCGATTCATTTATAGATTATGGCTCTCTTGCTGTCTTCTAGTTCTTTTCCTAATGGTCTTAATACAGGTGGGAATGTCTCTTCCTTGACGAAAAAGGAAGCATTATTGTTATAATTTGCCTTAGACTGAAGAGCTGTTTAAGCAAACAAGATTGAATGGAAGGAAGCACAGAATGTGCATAAGCTTATCTATATTGATGAAGGCTCTTACAATGGAGAAAAAAAAAATACATTAACCAGATAGAGACTAGAATGAGGCACAAGTTTTTTATTAGTGGACACTTGTAATAGGATTTCTAAATTGGAAAGGATGTGAAAATGTAAGATTAAGATCTTGGTGAGATAATTGGTTTAGGCTTTTAAAGGACTGTTTGAGAAGGAGCATGTTTAGAGTGAAACTCAATGCTTTTATGAAACTCTGCAAAATCAAGCATTTTATTATTAATATTTATACTTATTAAATATTTATTATTAATTTTTATAATTACCAAGCATTGGAACAGGCTGTCTAGGGAAGTGGTTGAGTCACCGTCCCTGGAGGTATTTAAAACATGTGTAGACATGGCGCTTAGGGACATGGTTTATTGGTGGACTTGGCAGTGCTAGGTTAATGGTTGGACTTGATCTTAAGGGTCTTTTCCAACCTAAATGATTCTATGATTCTATAAAATGTAAAGGTAAGACAATGCAAACTATTGTAAGTATCAAAGCACAGAACCCCAGATGCACTGCATAGAAACACTGTAGCTCAGCACCAGTTTTCTTTGACAGAACCTGATAATTTTTGTTCTATCATTCAGTTGCTCCATGGCAGTAAAAGGTGCAACTCCCTTTTCTGGCAGGGATGTTGTGTTTTCATGCCATGTCAGATGATTTCCTTTGTCTCTAGTTTTAATTGAATAAATGAACCCACTGGAATTTCCTGTTCTGGTTTCAAGTGTTTGTCTAAATCATGTCTACATCCGCTGTTGGTAGAAGTTCTAGAGCAGGCAAATTTCTTTGCTCACAGAACATTAGCCTTTGATGTCAGGGTTCTTGTTCCCTACACCTCCTTGTGTGGTGAATTCATGCTCAGCTCAGGTATGATGAAAGACCAGTGTCTCCTGGTAAGCAGTAAATCACATGCTCTCAGAGTTGATCTACAGATTGCGTTCTATGACTCGAGGCACAAAAGCCGTATGACTTTAAGGGCAGGGAAAAAATGCTTTTAATAGCATTACAAGGCAGAAAACATCACAAACAAAACTTCGAAAAATAGGCCTGTGAATACAGTGGGAAAGAACTGTTGGAGGAGAGGGGAAAGTAGAAAACATTAGATGAGTTTTCAGCTTGTTTCACAGTGAATTTGCAGGTCATGTTAAAAGTTAAGTAACTCAAAATTGCTTCAAAACTTGAACTAAATAATGAATGTAGAGAAGTAAAAAGTGAAAGGGAAGGAGGAGAAAAGAATGAAACATTACTTGAAATTGGTGGGGTTTCTGCTGTAAGACCAGCAACTTTGCTACTTTGTGTTGTTGCTACCTCAGTGAGGCTGTTGGGAAAAGCCAGAATTACAAAACAGAAGCAAATGTGCAAAAGCTATTACTGTAGCCTATTATGCACCTATACTACTAGCTAAGTGTGGCATAGAGGGAAGAACTTAATTAGGAGTGGTGATACCATAGTGTAAGCTGTATCCTAAGTCATAATTCTCAGGTAGCGTTGCTTGGTATGATTACAAGTGGCCATCATTTAACTCAGGCAGTTGGTGATTAACTGCATGTTTGGAAGTAGCCTGTTTCAGTAACAAAGTTGCTCCATCCTAATGGTGATAAACAATTTTGGAAAGGAAGGGAGGTTTTGAATCTTCTCTGTTAATTAACTGATGTTATAATCAATATATTATATAGCTCTGTCTAATCTAAAAATTGTGGTGTTGTATTAACTTTTTTAAAGTAAACTAATGCTCATGTAGAATTATTGTTGAAAGTTAAACTGATTTTTAGAACAGAATTATTATCCAAAATTTATGTCAATATATCTGAAATGGAACGTTGATGTATCACTGGTATGGTTCTGTAGTTCTGAAAGCCATTTGTGTGTGAAGGGATAAGTGAGCTGAGTGGTGGAACTGGGCAAATGGATAAGAAACACCTTATTAAACTCAAAGCAAACAAATCAAAGTGTTACTTCTGAAATGTTTGAGAATTGTATTGGCTCTTGATAATTTCTTAAAAGTATCAATCTACTACAGTATTTGTTCAATACATGCAGATCTCTGTTTATGTTGCAGTTAATAACCAGTAGGTGTTTTCATACATTGCATTTAATATTTAGGAAAAGTTTTATTTATGTTTGTCTTGAATGAGGCTTTAAACTCTTACTTATTCAAACTTTTCTTGCTACAGAACAGGAGGGGGAAAAAAAAAATCCTAGTCTATAATGTCTCATTTGTCTGAAGGTCTAGAATGAGACAGCTAGTTATAGTTCTTCTGTTTTCTCCTCATAGTGCCATTAGACACTAGTGTAACTGTAAAAATACAGCTTATGCTATTTTTAGTGAAGTGTTACTTTCTGAAAAGGTTTAAATAACAGATAAAATGGTTAGGATCAAAACTGGACCCTCTGACAGTGAGCTGGCTCAATTGTAGGGAGGTTTTCTACTCATATGGAAGTGTTTTTAGTTGTGCTAAATCTTCCCTGGAAAAAATACCTTTATTTGCAGAGATGCAAGTGTATAGTTGCAGTACAGTTTTTCTTTTTTAAAACTAAGGTTTTTTTGAAACTAAGTGCAACCTTTAAATATGCTACCACTTTTGATAGAGTTTAAAACCATAAACACCTAACAAAGAACTGAGTTCCTTAGGATTTGAAAATACGCATTCAGATGTGCTCTCTGTAATGTGTGCAGTGTATTTACTAGATGGAGCCCAGAAAAAGGGCAAGGAAGCATTTCTTCCCGAAATGGGTAGAATTTTGTCTCCCAGATATAATCAAATTAGAGATAAGTATATAAATGTACACAAAATGACAAGTTGTGTTTTAATGGTTTTGTAAATAAATTAATTGAGTTTTAGTTTAGCTTTGGTCTTTTTGAAAGGTACTTGTATTGCCTGTTGCATTGAGTATATGGTGCTCTGCTCTTGTTTTTCTGCTTTGGTTGGTTGTTTAGGGGAAAACTCAGTGAGGCAGTTCCAGGCCTGGATTCTTCTGCTTAGTTCAAATTCTAACTTATTTTGCATATTCGAGATGTGTATATAAACTGATCAGTGCTGTAACTACTGATTGCATGGACATATTCAGCAACTTCATGTATGCAGACAGGTGTTGAAAATGACTATTTGACTTAAGTAATGAAAAAAAATCATATCCAACTGTTCTTAGTCTGAGTTAGGTCTGTTATGAACCATACACTGTTTGTATTCTGTTTTGATATGAACCCTGTTAGAGAAATGAACTCGTCTTGATGTGATGGTTAGCCTTGATCAATGATTTTTCTTCATGCTGTTCCTTTTAATGCAGTGCAATTGCCCTCTCTTTTTGGAGGTAATTACAGGCACCATATGTTCATCCGCTCTTCGTCTTCCATTTTGTCGTATAATCGTGTAACTGTTAAGACTGTGTTCTGCTTGTCCATAAAGCTTCACTTTTCAAGTCATCACTGATACCTCACACCAGTGACTGCATAACCTCAAGGTACAGGTTTGTTCCCTTTGGCTATACCCGAGCCTGTGGTCTTCAGCTGCTGTAATGTTCAGCTTTTTGCCTATTTGGTTGCCTTGAGGTTGCTGATGGCAAAGCAATGGTAAAGCTGTGAAACTGGCTAGTGACAGACTGGAGTTAAAACAAGCAGTATTAAGCTGCAGTTACGTGTTTTCTGTATAAATCTGATAGCTAGTCATTGAAGGCTCCCTATACTTGACGCAGATATACTTAGTTGTATGTTATTACAAAGAAAACTTCTTTTGCTTACTTTCTTTACACAGCATAAACAGGAATTATTTGTTTTCCAGGAGTTTTGCTGTCCTTTCCAAAACAATCCCAGAGGTTGGTAGAGGGTTGATTCTTTGTTTAGAAAGATGATGTCTGAGGGAAGAGAATGGATTGGAGGTCTTGAGCTTTACAGAGTAAGCTTTAAGTTGGCAGGTAAACAACTTCTTAGTTTAGAAATGCTGCTAGTGAGTCATGAGTCAAGCAGTAGGAGTCCCAAGATCCTGCTAGGGTGAGACCTGAGCAAAATCTAGATGCTTCTTGTCTCCTATTGGATCAGTGTGATCAGTTGCTCAGATAAACATCTATTCTTGTCATCCAGCAGCAGCTGAATTTAGCGGTAGTCTGCCTTTTGAGATTGGACCATATTTCCATTTTAAGAACTAAGAATATCAGAAGGTATGCAGGGCATTTTAACAATGTTTATCGTGATTCGTACGTGAGTAATGACTGAAAGAGACAATTGGCTGTTCTGAAAGAAATATTGAAGGACACAGTGTTCTTTCTACCAAGTGAAGGACCATTTCGAAGAACAGAAGTCTACTTCCTCTCCTTTGGCTAAGGAAAGGGAAAAAAAAAAAAAAAACAAACCACACCAAACCCCTAAAAATAAAACCAAACAAAAAAACTTACTTGTGGAAATGAGATTTTTGTGTTAGGTATTAGAAAAGCTTGCTAATAGAAGAACAGAGAAGGTATTAGGTTGCCGGGAGGAACTTATTTGTGGTCCAAGCTGCTTTTGAATGGTATCTCCAAACACTGTTCAGGCAAGATACTGGAAGGGGTGATTCTGCTTCAACCAAATGTCTGGGTGAACTCTGGCAGAAGTTCCTTTCTGCTATGTTGTTCTAGCCTGCTTCCAAGAGCACAGCAAGTGTGCTGATTTATATGCCAGTAGAGCTGGTTTTCTAACAACAGAATCTACTAAGTTACTTCCTCTATATGTGCATGTTAACCATACATTGTTAAGTATAGATAAGCTACATGTAGCTCATTTTTCTTCAGGTGTATACAATGGGCAAGAATTTCCATCTCGTATTATTTCTTAAAGTTAGATGCTTTCAGCCTAGCTGGTTATGAAATTTTTGTGTATTTGAGTATGGGTTTGATTGCCATTAATATGTGAAGTGTATACTAAATAAGCCACAACTATGTCCTCCTTACAATATCAGGAGTACTACTAATGACCGACTGTTCCAGAAGTGGTATAGTTGGCAAGCTAGAGAAGTTTTCTAAGATACTATTTTCTATCTAGAAGTTATGTCTTCAATCTTTAAGCCATATATATTCTAACGGGCAGGAGTAACATCTGCATTATGTACATCTTCTATGTACTTGTAATTTTACTGATACGCATTTGTTCTCTCATATTGAGGGCTAGCACAAGCACTTCTGTCAGGCCAAAGCATAGTCACACTGTTGGGAATGTTGGTGGTTGCTATGTGTGTTCAGACTCAATAAAGCTGCCACAGAGGCCCAGTACATACGGGAACAGTTCTGTTAGGAAATGTAGGAGGTATGAGTAGGGCAGAGAGAAACGACTGAGAATACCTGAGAACCTCTGGTTTTATTATGGAGGTTCTGGAAGACCTGACTGAAGAGTTAAGTGACAGAGGTACGTCTCAAACGCTTTGATCACTAGTTCACTGTCACTTTAAGACTTTGTTGTTACTGTAATAGCTATGTGGCACTAATGAGTTTTGAAACTCAGTGTTAAGCAGTCTTTAAAACTATATTGATCTTGGTTCTGGGGCTGTTCTTTGGGAACCAGCAAAGGGCAAATAACTGCAGAATAAAGTGACTTTCTAAGACTACTTGTGTAAGTAGGGGAGGGAATTGGGTAGCAGGACCCAGCCAGGTGGTAAGTTGGGGTTTTTTTTCCCCCTACTCTACCATAGCCAATGTTCCAAAGGACTAATGGGCTTAATGAATAAGCAATGGACTCCTATTTGAGTTGCAGAAGAGCTTGCTGCTGTATATGGCTATGTTTTTATTATCAAGCCATGCTGAACAGTAAGTTGAAATAGAGAATTTAGGGTGTTCGATACATGTTTGGGGGGATTTTGCTTGCTATAGCTCTTGTCCTCACCTGTGAATAGAATGCTTATTAATTCCTGATGTACATCTAGCTATCAGGCCTTGCTAGGCCTCTGAAATAATATTTTAGAGAGAGATACTTTGAGAAACAGGTTTTAGGCCTCACAGAAAAAGTTGATAGTAAAATGTCTAGGCAGCGTGGACTGTCAGTTGGAAAATCAGTCAGCAAAACAAACTTTTGTAGAGAAGTTGTAAATAAGGAGTTTCATTTTACTGAAAAGCATTTTCTTTGTTTTGGGTAGTCTCATTGAAAGTTTTTAATTTTTCAGTAGAAAGTACTCTGATTAATTTTATTACATTAAGAAACAGAAACATGTACTCCCTTCTACTCTCAGTAGTGTACAAGTAAATTCTTTTTTAGTTAAATACTTTTGTGCAATATCAGACAGCATTTATCCATATGATGCTTGTTAAAACTTTATACTATATAACTGATTTTTGTATTTCACATTGGTTTTAACCTGTGGCTTACCTAAAAATATGTTACAATAAAAAAGCTTTTTAATCTTTCTCAAATATGCTTATGCTTAAATAAAAAATGTCAGAATTAAATATATGTAAATAACACTTCCTTAATTGACAATAGCATCTTTTTTCTGCCAGAGATGAGCTTGTAAGAAGTATTCTAACTGGTAGTCAGGTAAGACACTTCACAAGGCAGAGTGTATTTTGTGATGACTAGCACTCTTGTATAAATGAAACCTGTTATGCAGTGTTGAATTTTGACTTGTTTCCACTGTAACTTTTCTTCTTTCAGAAAGAACATTTTGCTTTGCAAAACCAGTACAGAGAGAAAGACGCTGGAAACTTGCAGCACATGGTAAATAATATGGCTGGAATTCCTGATTGAAGCTTCAATTTCATCTTGTTCCTTAAAATAAGCTTATAAGGATGATTTTCATGAAGAGCAAAGTATTTGTCCATCCTAGTCAATAACTGTTGGATGTGTGGGTTTGCTATCCATGAAGTGGAAAGTGTCAATATCATTTTAATATCCTGTATTTCCTAGGTAGTTTTTCTGACTAATTTAAATACATAAACACTAGAGCTTTCAAGTTCTAGTTCAACGAAGTAAAGCACAGGAGTGCTGACAGACTACTTCGTAGTTTGTGTTTTGCTCTTTAGATTTTTTCAGCATTAAAATTAACTTCCTTTGAAATAAAAGTTTGAGGTAAACTCTGAGTAGTTACTAACACTTCTGTCATATGTCTTAGCTATTAGAATTTTTAAGTTCATGTTTCTTGATTCATAGAACTGTTTTGGAGATAAGGTACCTTTTTATTTTGCTTAAAGCTTTAAGAAGAATAGGAATTGCAGGTTCTATGCATGAACTATGAAACTGATTACTACTTGTGTGTGTTTAGAAAGCTGTGAATGGAATGCAACTTACTTGCGAGGCTGAAGAGCCACAGGAGCAAGAAAGTCTTCAGCATATGTATCCAGTTTATCAGCAAACATACTACAAAAATTGGAGCAGCAGATACCCGCAAAACTTGGGACCTGGAAGAGTCTACATCAATCCAAGGGAGCATTATGTATGATTCTGTACCCAAATGTCTTAACTTTAAAGATACAAGGGTTTTAACACCTGTTAACTGTATTACCAATATGTCTCAGCTTTCATCTCTAAAATAATTGGTCTTTTTTCCTGTGGGAAGAAATTGCATGGAGAATTTTATATAGGTAAAACCTCTGGAATTTGGGACTTAACTTGCTTCTAGTGTTTGGTATGTATTTGTTTTTGTAGTTATATCAACCTGCCAAAAGAGGAGAGCCATTTAGCTTTATTAACCTTCATAGCTGTAAGATGTATAAATTAGATTAATTGGTTGACACATGCCAAAATGTAGTAAAGCTATTTCCCTGGTTATTTCTGGGAGCTTTCTCTCCCTGAATAGATATTTTACAATGACCTTACCTATGTAAAAGTGAGTAAATATGAGCAAGACAACTGAATGCCTGGTGACATAAGCAGTCTCAGGCTAAGAGTCGTTTTTTTGCATCTTGGAAAACTTCAGATAATTATCATTTTGACTGGCCTTAGCTATTGTTTTCTCAACTAGCTCTACCTCTCCCAGTCAAATGAGCAACTGGACTACCTCTCAAATCCTGACTTGCTGTTTCATAATGTATGTTCTGTGTCTTCCCACCTTGTTAAAAGCAAAGCAGTTTCCTTAATCAGAACCTTTTTGTTTTATTTTGATCCTGGCTGTCAGTTGATGTACTTGCTGGTTGTAGTTTCACAGTAGGTCTATATGAAACTTAGTTGCAGGGAGTAGATGACTAGACAGACAAAACTTCTTGAAAGTGTCGTGTGTAGCTGCATCTTATCTACAAATTGCTATTTAGCTATTTTTCCAAGTATGACTCCTGTGTTAAGTATTGCAGAGTTTGTCTTGCTTAGTAATAAATACATTTCATGTTCTTTGGTTTCTTCTCAGTTTGCAATAAAAGTGCCTGTGATGTGTTCTTATGCCTTAAGAAGAAAAGGAAAGTTTCAGTAGACTTCATGTAGTTTTCAGTGCTGTCCTCCAATCTTAACCAGTAGTGTGAAGTAACTGTAGAGTGTCCTGATGTTACCAGTGCTAACACTGTTCCATATGAAATTTTATGAGCGTGGGGTAATGGTTGAAAAATGTGCTCAGGATCTTTTTAGAAAAATAAGTTTTCCTTTGGAGCAAAAAAGAAATATTTAGCAAGTAAAAAAAAAAAGTATATAATATATTAGTGCTGAAATGAGCTCACAGGACAATCTTAAAATATTTTAAGACATCAGGAAATAAGACATTGCCTAAAATTTGCTGGACAAACTTAACTTGTATGTGTTCTGTACACATAGGTACAGAATAGTGATTTTTCAGTCAGATGACCTTAAGACAAAATGTTGAGAAGAATGGCTCTGTCATACTGAACTAGCTATTGATAAGAATTAAACATTACTTCTGCGGTATTAGTGTTTTCTCTACAGATGACTGGATTTTTCAGACAGAGGGAAGAGTCATAGTTGTAGAAGCAATAGAATTGAAAGCTAGTATAATCAAGTGTGCTGCAGGCAGGATGCTGTTATAAAACTTGTATTCAACCTGCATTCATCTCCATCATAGTAAAGTTAATGAGATCCCTATCCACAATAAGGCTAGGTAAATATTTCTAGTTTATTACAGACAGCAGCTAGAAGATTATGGCTCTGGACACTGTACAAGTAGACATTAACTGTTCTCTTGCCAAGTAACTTTCTGTTATATGATGTGGATGAACTTGACAGCTGAAGGAATGGCAAAGAAAAAGGTTGGAGAGAACATGTTTCTCAGGAGCTTTCTTTGAACCACTGTCAACTTTTCTCTTAGGGACTGAGCACAAGCATGGAAATTGAGCAACTGTTCTCAATTTTAAAGCCTCCTGCTGTATTGGAGAACTAAAGAAGGGCTTGTGTGCCCCAAAAATACATCTTCCAATATTATCAGTTTATGCAGCTACCTCTTTCCACAAGCATTGCCTCACCTGTCTTACTGCAGCTGCAAAAAACATCTGTTGTCAGAACATGAAAAGAAAACAGTGTCTTGGCCAAATGTTAAAGCAAATAGAATGACAGAATATTGAGATGAACTATACTGCTTGAGATAATAATTTGATCAACATCACTGAGCGAAACTTCATACAAAAAATATTTCGTTATACATTATAGGATGGTTCAAAACAGTGTTACTGTGATAATGCTTTCACTACATTCATTAGTACAATGTGATATTGAGCAGGTGATCATTTCAGTTCCTATTATGTTGGCAGATGATGTAAAAACCAATTATTTGGGGTTCAGACCTCTTCTACTGCTTTTTATTCTTATTTGCAGATACATTTTTATTTGGAGAGTTGAAGTTTTGGGGGAAGGAGGGAGGAAGAATGCTATCAACAAAGCTATAATTGCTTTTTGGAATTTGTAAAAAAAGCTTAAAAAAGAAAAATGTAGTCCAGCTATACCCATGTTCTATATCAACAAACTACAGAAAGCTCAAATTGCAAATTATCCATCAGCATGTAGGTTGCCCTAAAGTCATTAGGGAAATATGTTATCATGGTTATTAACTGTGAGGAATGGGTTTTGTGTAATCTGTTCAGGGACATGTAGTGTGTTAGGCTTTTATGAAATGTTACTTGTAGTTGTAAATGTGGCTGGATTTTGGGGGAGGGGATTTGGCATAGAATGCTCTGAAGAGAGCGGAAAAATGTCTGCTGATTAGGATTTCCCACAGAAGGGAGTGCACATATAGAAGTAAGTTTGATATGCTTTTTTAAGATGTAGAAAATGTCCTTTTTTATTTTTGTACATCTTCAAATGTTTGTATATTGATTGGAATAAAAACATTCAAAATACAAACTCTTCATATGTTCTTCAGATTTAAGATCGCTTAAGTTATGGAAAATGCATCCATTTTCTTGGTGATACGTTTCTTTCTCTGTGGTTTTATATGCAGAGCATGTGTTTTTTCCTAATAGTACCCTTTTTGAATATCGATGGTGTTGGATGCTGAAATGAGATGTCCTTTCAACACTTGTTTTATTTGTGGGGTATATAATACTTTGTGAAAATCCAGCGCTTATGTAAACTGAAGACCCAGAATCACTGTTGAGGGAGGTAAGAATGGAGGGGAAGTGTAGTAATGCACATCTCTAGCTTTGAATATAAATTGTCCTCTGCTCAAGTGTGTTTAAATTCTACAAGCTAGTCTAATTATAGAAAATATAATTTTTAGCTGTGTCCAAAATATTTGTGGATGTAACACAAAGGAAAACTTAAGAAAATGTACTAATTAAAAGGGAAACACTTAACAAGAGATTATTAAAGAACTGTTGTTAAGTCACAAAATGATCAAATGGCTATCTAGCTGGAGGAAAGCCCAATAAAAAGGGGTGATAATTCATGAATGGAGGGAAGATTTTCACCTTCAGAGTTCTTAACTTTACCTGCTTTCTGGCAGTGTTACTGTTAATTCCTTCTCTCAGTGATACAAATTTGTATGCAGAATTCTGTAATGTTGTACAAATAAGTGCTTAAAATACAGTATAGTAACTTATTTGATGCTACAGACCTAAAGTTACTCTTTCTGTCTGAACCACTGTGTTGTTTGAAGGCTCCACATGAGTGCTGTAGTAACAG
The DNA here is from genome assembly GCA_008921705.1 of Burhinus oedicnemus. NCBI lineage: Eukaryota > Metazoa > Chordata > Aves > Charadriiformes > Burhinidae > Burhinus > Burhinus oedicnemus. Next base: position 4,594,245 of record VFFE01009068.1, on the reverse strand, counting down.
GTAGTAACGCAGCAGATGAAATTGGTTTGACAGTTTAGGTCACTTCAGAGATTATGGGGAGAACTAAAGCTCCAGCCAAAAAAACCTAAAATGGCCTTGGTAGTTCTTAACTGCTCAGTTGCCTGGTGGGAGATGGCCTGGGGTTTTTTATCCACTTGTGGTATGTGTCCAGAGTATTGGAAGACTGAGCCAGGCTTTTGGAAACACGTTTCATTCCAGTAGCAAAACTAATACTTCATTGCTGCTCAAACATTATAACACATCTTACCGATGTCATCAAAACATTAAGTTTGAGATTAATCAAGCTAGCCTCCATTTTTAGTGGTGTTTCAAAGCTACGTTACATGGTCTTATGCAACTGGTGGTGTAGATCCTTTGAATACTGAGGGAACGTAGAAGAACCTGCTTAGTACGGAAAGACCTGGCTAGTTGTTATGAAGGTGGTTATAGTTATGTTCTAATGAAGTGCTAAAAGATCACCTAAAACTTACGGTAAACTGATAAGGTGGTGACTACTGGTAAAAAGCAAAAGCTGAAGAGTGGTTGAATCTCAACAGAATAATACTTAATAAATTTTTTTGTTTATTCCCCTGTGGAGGTAGATGGCATAGAAAATTCAGTGGCATTAGAACCTATCAACCTTTTTTCCTCTTCCCTCCCTCCCTTTGCTGTGTAACTGAGATGATCCCTTTTGAAAATACTTGTGAGCAGTGAAAAATTGCTACACAAAAGTGACTTTGCTCAGAAAGGACCTAATTGGAGAGTGCTTTCTATAAGAACTTTGGCTTTTGTAGTTTAGGCAACTTTTAGGTTCTACTGTTCAGCTTTCTGCTTCTAGTACCAGCGGCTGCTTTGAAAAGTAGGTGCCTGTGATTTGATCCTTAACCAAAAACTGGACTTGCAAAGGAGCCTACCTGTCAAAATACTAGTTCAAAATTCTGATAAACCTCAGAGTTCCTTTCTGACCAGAAGTAAAGATTTTGTTTCTCTTTATTGAAAAGTATGGCATTGTTCTTGGTCATTAGCTGAATGATGCTGAACAAAAATGCACAAAAAATACACTGTGTGTCTTAGTAATAATTAATTCAAGCAATGAAACCCAAGTAGAGATGTGTTAGGCATTTTAATCTGCACTGACAACCCGTTATTGCAGCTTTTCCTAGTCTTGTGATCTTGAGTTGATTTTTATGCTGTATCTAAATCTAGATCCTTCAATTGCCAGTAGAAAACAAATTCTACTTAGCTTACAAGTCAAGCTGTGATTCTTCTACCATTTGTGTGACTAGTAATCAAGACTGTACAATAGGAATTTAGCTCACTATTTTGAGGCTGAGCTGGAGACAAAGTAGATTCCAGCTTGCTCACTGGCTTAGGTGAATTTGAATTTACTAGGCAGGGCTACACACAGAATGCATTGAGTACATTAAATATATTAAAAAGTCATTTTAATTTGACTGAGTTTAGCCACAGATTTATTATATTCCAACTTGAAATGTACTCTTCTACCAGAGGAAGAAGTTTAAATATTTGCTGTTGCATTGCACCGAAATTTGTTCCTGGTCTAGTACTCTGGTGGGTTCTGAGTTTTCATGATGTCTGTGACAGTGTATCAGATACTCTTAATGTAACTTGATAATTTAGATGTCTTTGGCTAAATCCTTGTCTGCCAATTGTCTCTGGTTCCGATCCAGTGTTATGTGACTTGGGTCTAAATGCTGGGAAGTAACTTCACTTTTGCATCTATATGAAAATAATAATCTTGGCTGTATTGCTTAAGGATTGTAAGCAAAGTGTTAAGAGATGCTATAAAGAATTCAGCTGTCTTTTTTTCACTTGTTCTTTTCCCGATGTTCAATTTTATTTGTTTATTGTTGTCTTGGATCTCTGAAATCTTGCTCCTAGTGGTCTTGCTGCATTAGATCCTGTCTCTAGGGTTGGTGTGTTTGCAGTTTCAATCTTCCTGACACTTCATCTTGCCTGTCCTATGAAGAAGTTTCTTATAGTTCTCTGTATGACTTGAGATACTCTGTGCTTGAACAGCTCCTTAGTTGACAGCAAAATATTTTGGGACATTATTTGTGTGTTTACACCATTCAGCTCATAACAAACTTCAGAAAGTGAAGCTTTCCTTGCTGATTTACGGCTTCATGCCGTATTAGGTCACGTGCAACACAGCAACGTACCAACAAAAGGTGCTTCAGTCCTCCTGGTTGCCTGCTGACTGGTCAGGGGAGAGGCAGATGCCTATTAAAAGATTGTGTGCTCTCTGCTGTCATCGTAGTATATTGTACTCACGAAAAAGAGTCCATAGATCTACATAACTTTTCTGAACTGCTGTTGCAATTTTAGGTATTATTTATGACAAAAGCTGAATTCCTTGTCCAGTATGATAGATAAAAACAGAGCAGTTGGATTTCTGTCTTCTGTTTGATTAAATTGGCTCTTTCAAGACCAGACTTCACCTACTGATGTGACTGCTCCTATTAAGCTTAAAAACTGAAGCTGCCTGAGTTTAGTCCCACAGCTAACAAAGTTCTTTCCTTCTTTGACATGAATTGAGAAGACAGAGAACTTTTTATATGCAAATGAAATGCCTTTGTATTGATCCAGGTAGTTTTAAAATCCAGATTGACTGGATAGCATCATTGGTAGATTTGTTTATCTAGGTAGGCTAGGCAAATGGACACAAGGCTTAAGGTTGCCTGAGGAAGACTTGCATGGTTTCTGCGTACAATGCTGTTACTAATGCTTGTGGCCTGACTTAGTGTGTCACTTACTGTCAGCTGGATCCATTTCCTGTGGCAAGGAATATGGCTGAGAAGCCCTGGATTAGTAACAAATATTGGGTAAGGCAAAAAGTCTCACGTGTTAGGATGTGTTTTGTGTTGGCTCTTCAAGCACTTTTAAAATTTGTTACTAATAAATTGGGTCCCAAGAGTCCCACTACCTTTAACTATCAAGTCAAGCCATCTGCTTTACAATTCCCCCTGCTGTGGAGATCGGGAACTCTTCCTAGCTCGACTCGGTGCCTTAAACCATGTGGTGCAGATGTATCTACATACAACAAAGTTGAGCAGTCTCTTATTTTCCAGAGTTGGCATGGCCATTATCAAGTCATGTGTCTGAACAGAAAAATGACTTCCCAGAATCTCTTGTTGCAGGATTGTTCATTTGATCAGCCCCTGGTGTCCTCTGACTTTGTCTGCTGGATGGACTAGCCTTTACGTAAACCAGAACTTGCAAGTTCTCCCACCTGCCCTCTGCAACGTGGATCTGCCTCATTTCTCTTCCTGAAAAGGGAGCTTTACAGATTCACACTGTTTCATTCAGCTCCATTCAGGGTTATTAATTAAAGTAATCCAGCTTGAAAAGCTCTGAGACACCTTAAAAAACCCTACTTTGTTTCTATTAATTCTGCAGCTTGTCTGTCTTCAATGTCTTCCCTGCACCTTTGCTCCTACATCTGTAGCATTCTTCTTTGGTCGGTCATCTCATATCTCATTTTTTCCAGCAGGGAGAGGCAACAGCCTCTCCCCTAGGATTTCCTTTCTGTTTGTATTCTTGGCTAGGTATTTCCCACTAATATATACCTCATTAGGTATTATTTATTAAGGAGAAAATATCTAATGTATTTCTTAGATGGAGAATGGGTTCGATGTTGTACCATATTTGCCTCTGATCCTGCTCTGACATCTTGGGACAGTGTTAAATAATTTTCATCTCCATATGGAAATGATGGAGATTTTTCTCCTCTTTCACATTGCGTAACAGCATGGGGGATGTGGTGTATATATGTACATGTATATATATGTGTTTAACTGTGAGAAATTTTCAAAGTGGAAAATGGGAAATCAACATCAGCTATCCTCTTCATAGTTGGAAATATGAAGAAGTTGCAGCATTGCAAATGGTTAAATTGCCTTATTTTCAGGTGATAAATGACATACAGTAAGCCAGAAAAAAAGGCAAACATGGAGTGGACTGTAACAGCTTGGAGGAAATGGCCCTCTGCTTATACGAGAAGGTGGTGTTATTTAGGCTACTTGCCTATTGCTTTGTTGAGGCAGGATAGCTAGTGAGGTAGCATGCTCAGTAGTGGGATTTCATGACAAAATATCTTGACCTCCTGATGTTAGAAATGAGCTCTGTGCCTCTAACATAATAAAGTAGTGTTACCAATCAACAAAAAAATAGTATTCTCTGCTAAAGCAGTGACTGACTTCTCAGTTTGCTGAAACCATTTTAAATACACTAAAGGTGACAATTGTCTGGAAAGCTTCGCAGTTTCTGATGTGTCCTAATAGCAAGAGGAATCTGGTTGGTTTGGATGTTGATGCTACTTAGCTGAATGTTGTAGGGTATAGTAGGGTATCCAAAAGCCACAGTTTTGAGACAAAGTGAGAGACTGAGAATTGCCACTTTCAAATGTGTTACTATGAAATCACATCCAAGTTTCACCGTCTGTTTAAGATTGGATCTGTATACAGGTTAAAGAGCTGCATGGCTGTCCCCTAGGCCATCAAAAGATGCATCTAGAAAGCCGAAGATAATTGAATTTCTGGTGTCACTGATCAGGCTTGAGTGCATGATTTGCACAGGAGGTGTGATTGGCCCCGTGGATATCAATGTGAAATGAAATGCCTAGTGGATACTCCTATCTAAAAGCGTTGATTATACAGTAAGTTGAGTTACTGTATTGGGAAATAACTCGGTAATTTTGAATTAACTAAGAAAATCAGTTCTCTCTAAAAAGACTAGGGGGGGAGGGGGGGAGAAACTGCTGTCAAGATCCCAGAACACAGTGGCAGCTTGAAGTAGAAAACGATTTAAACTACAACTGAATAGCCATAGAAGTGGTGACGTTGGCTCCTCTTGCAGTGGGAGCTTCAGGTTTCAGATAAAAGATAAGTCTTTCTTTTGTAAGAATATAAACGATCTTGTCTGAAGACGATTCAGAACTTTGCAAGCCTTTGTTTGAAAAAGTCGTCAGCCTTTTGTGTCTAAAGACAAAGCCGTGGGAGTGGAGACACACAGATGGAGATGAATGGATGCTGTCGATGCTCACTGCACCTTTGACTCTCCTCTCTCTTACTGAACTGTCTGTTCCTCTTCTGCTAGGCTGCCTGCTACCTTCAGCAGAAGGAATTCTGCAGTTCAAGTTCTCTTGACATCAGCAGTTGTAGTGGGCGCCAAATTTAATTCTGGACTCTTCTCTGCATGTCCCCTTCCCTCTTCCCTCCCCGCCTTCCGCGCCCCCCCTCCCCCCCCCCCCCTCCCCCCCCCCACTTCTAGCAGGATTTTGGAGATTTCTTTTTTTTCAATGCTAATGTTCTAGAGTTACAGGAACCGATGTTGGTGCACTTCTGAGATGAAACTATGGTAGACCAGAGTACGATTATGTACCAGCAGGCTAATGGATGCCCTGAAAGCATCTGAAACTGCTTTGGACCTACTCCAGCACCATTAGAAAAGTACTATCTGAAGTAGTCCTGACTTGCATTAGAAGGAAGAGCTTTCTTATGAAACCACATGAAGTCATAAAGGTATTAGTGAGGGGTTTCTGCTGTTAATGTTTTATTACAGTTCACCGCATAATGTTAGTAGTCAGATAACATCTTAATTTGAATACATACAATTCATGTCTTCCTGTTCCTGAGAAGACTTTCAGTAAAGAGGAAAAAAAAAAGCCACCTAGGTGATATGAAAGTAAACTTGAATCTGAAATGACCACATTAAGTGCTATACTTAGTTGATGCAGTTTATATGGATGCTCACCATGTTACTCGCTGGATACTTTAGACAAGAGTCTGGGAAGCTGGGCACTTACCATTATGTGTCCAGGTACAGATATGCCAAACTTCACAAAAAGTGGGAGGACACTTTTTAAAATTACATACCTTGAAGTCACCCTAACTCCAGTTGGCCAAGTTGCCACTAATGCAAATAAAAATATTTCATAGCATCCATTGATACCACACGGTAATAAATCTTTTTAAAAAGACGCAAGGAAATAAGTGAAAGAAAATTCTTCTAAGCTTCCTACACACAATTTATGTATGACAAGATTCTCTGCCTGTTTGTGCATGTTGGTTGATGTAGGCCAGGAAACCATCCATTCCCTGTCACAAACTCCATCTTTGCATTTCTTGCAAGTTGAATTGTATCAATAATAGCACACTCCAACACGAAATACTTGTTGGCTTTTATAACTGGAGTTCTGGAATCCTCTAAGAAATCTAAATATTTTTAATATTTCCACTGAAACTTATTTATTATTTCCTCTTATAAAGATGGGCTTGCTGCTCTTCTGAATTTAAGCATTGTTTTCTTTCCTTGGAGATGGAAATTACATTTTGAAAGATTAGACGTTGTTGTCCATGCTTGACTGACATAATTAACAAATCCTAAACGAGCCCTCTCTTTAGGGCTTTTTAATACCCCTTCCCCTTCATGACTTTGAGTCTGAAGTCTATACTGAGCTTTGTATTTTCTATATGTCTGTGCATTTAACAAGTGTATTTGTTTGGAATGGCAGTTGATTTAGACTTATTGGCATACCTGATGTTTTCTGAAGATACTGCAATATTTGGTGCAAACAGCAAGGAAAAGAAGAAAAACAAAACAAAACAAACAAAAAAACCCGAAACCACCAGAAAAACCCATAACAAAAAAGCTGACCAAGTAGGAAGCTGGTATGTGCTTGCACACAAGTTGTCAAAAGCCCATTTTAAAGGCTGTCACTGAAGTCCTACTGTGCTTTTATTGAGGACAACTGCGCATCTGAATAGCACTCACTCTATCTCAGGATATCTTCAGTTCTGTTAGAGCTTGTGTCTCGCCCTGATTAATATCAGGAAATAATTAAGATATAATCTAGCTGTCTTCATTAGAGATGTTCTTGAACCCTTTGAAAGTTGTCAGGTATCTGTCTTCAGTACTGAATGTTCCTATAAATAAAGTAACAGGATAATATGGCTCCTCAGATTATATTTTTTTAATGCATGTTGGACTCATACCAGCATAAGCACACACTTGTTTTGTAAATGCAGGTGAAGGAGAAGTTCTGAATACTTATACAGACTCACAGGCCAGCGAGGCCAGCTCTTCTGTAAGGCTGGAATTCCAGAAAGTCACAATTTGAAGTCAACTGGTCCAGGAATAAAGGATGGAATTCAACCAAAGCGTAAAATGTATTTAACTCTCAGTCGTTGGTACGTTAATACAAGTGAGCTGTTTGCCCTGCTGCTTGGATTTCCCCTAGCTAGTCCCCAAACTTAAGTCTATTGTTTAGACAAAAAGCATCAAAGGTAGCTTTTTGTGTGGTTCCCTCTCCGAATTGCTTTGCTGTTACTGAAATGCTTTTTGTTGACAAAATACGTTAAGTGAACACACGGGGCTAATTGCTATTACTGTGTATAATATGTTTTATTCATCTTCAGTTAAAACAATAAATATCAGGACAAAGTTATGGTATCTTTCCCTGTAGGCCTGTACAGGTAGTTACAAAAGAAAGCTGGCAGTTCTTGCCAGGTACGTGGTCAATGCTGCTACCCTCATTAGGTCCGTGATTGCCTGACTTAACTATTGAGCAGTTTTCCATTTGTGTGGTCGGTTATAAGATACAGAGGAATATAAAATGATAGGAGCATCACGATGCAATGCTGCTGCACCCTTTCAAGTGAATTTTGTCTCTTTGCGCATAGCTTTTCCCTGCTTTTTTTTATTTAAGAGAACACTGCGTGTGCTGTGAAGTTGCTTAGACCAAACTGAAACACCCTTTTGTTTCCCAAATTGCAAACCTTTGAAAAAAACACAGATGAAATTCTAATTTGAGTTGATGTTGAACTCTTGAAAGAGAACTTAGGCTTCCTTTTAGCCTTTGTGAGATCTGAACATGCACAGATTTATTGTGAAGTGCTGCATCTCAGGGTCTTGCGCAAATACTGCATATCAGATTACAGGGGGGGAAAAAATGTCCTGGAAGGGGAATAAGTTTGAGTTTTATTTCTGTACTGCTTCAGATTTGTGTTCTTCATCAGTATTCTTCCTCACTCATGTTTCTGCCTTGAATAGCTGTGTCTCAGAAATGTATTCAGCCATGGTATTTCCTAATAAGTCAGAAATTTTTCTGAATGTTTCAGTGGATTTTGTGCTGATAAATGAAAGTAATAGTTTAGCCAGAAAATAGATCTCTCTTTAGTTATACATTTGTCAATAATGCCGCTTCTCTTCATTTGTTTGTGTGAGTGCATCTTAGGATGCAAGGGTGAACTGAGGAAAGAAAATGAGCCTTTTGCATCAGGATGGGACACCTTGCAGCAGCTGAAAATGGTATTTCAGCAGACTCTTTGTGCATTGAAACATGCTCATCCGTGTGGTGTAGTCTCTCACAGGTACAGTAGCTGTGAGACAGCCCAGTAAGCGTGTCTGTATGAAGCTGATAGGATAGCAGGTGGTTTTGGTTAGTATGTCACCAGAGTGTGCCATACTGAATGCATGTTGTTCATCCCACAAGTCCCTGCTACGCACTGAGATGGGCTATCTGTCAGGCCTGAATCTATTCCTGTGCCTTTGAAGCTAACCATATGGAGTGTGAATGTAGTTAAAGGACTACTTCTTTTGCGGTTGCCTGCTGTCCCAAGTGACTAAAAATGCCATGAATACTTAAGGAATTGCTTTAAAAAGAATGAAGATCATCTTGGTGAGCACAGGAAAAACTGATCGGATGCTCTTCTCAGATAGAATTACATATGGTTCTAGAATAGCTTCTGGAGACTGAATTGATGAACTGAATTTACAGATGGAGAGAAGGTTTTCTGGAAAAGGTGTCCTGCTTTTAGCTTCAACTGTATACTTGCTTCATCTTGGCAGTCTGGAATTTTTTACCAGCCCTAGTCACTGCAAGAGGCTTGGCAACTGCTGTCTTCTATTGGGAGGGCCAAGACTAGACAGAATAGTCCACATGGAGCCTCACAAATCCAGAGAGAGGGAAGTAATCATTTCCGTTGACCTGCTGACTACACTCTTACTAATACAGCCCGGTAGGCAGCTGGCCTTCATTGCTGCGAGGGCATGCTGCTGTTGTGGAGACCCCATCCCTGGAGGTGTTCAAGGCCAGGTTGGATGGGGCTTTGAGCAACCAGGTATAGTGGGAGGTGTCATTGCCCGTGGCAGGGGGGTTGGAACTAGATGGTCTTTAAGGTCCCTTCCAAGCCAAACCATTCTATGATTCTAAGTTGTTATTCACCAGGGCTCCTGGATACTTCTCTGCAGAGGCCAACACTTGCTCTCTGCTTTCTCAATTCCTGTGTTTTTTAAACATAGGGATCGAGTTAAGCTTCTGTAACTGAGGGATTGAATCCCACTATATACTTGGTTTAATACGTATCTGTACTGCAGGTATAGTTATGATGGGTAGTGGTCACTAAACTTCGACCTTGATAAAAATGTTGACTTTCTTATAAGCTGAAGATTTGCTTTGTGTGTTGGGTCACACTGTGGGTTTGTGGTTTACACTGCAGGGACATGGTTCACTCTTTGCTGCCATGGTGATCAATCAAAGGTTATCTACAAACTGGAGAGTTGTGGTAGGTGCAGCGTAAGTTGAGCTCAATCTCTTAATAGTGCCTTTAATACTACATGATCATCTCCAGAGACCTGCTCCAGCTAAACTGCTTTATTTAAAAAAAATGGAATGCAAACAACTAATTATTTGTGGGTAGAAAAGGGAGCAACGATGCTGTCACGCTTTATTCCTCCAGTTTCTTCATAAATCCTGTTGTAGGACAGAATCACTTCAGCGAGTCATCACATAGGGTGGCTTATTGTAACATGTAGCTTCATAACAGGTAATGTTCAGTAAAGATAATATTACTTTAACTGGTCTTTTGCCTTTATCACAGGTATTTATTGGGTAATTAATTTGTAATTAAGACTTTTTATGCAACTTTTCCCAGTTTTCAGGAAGCTGTCCCTAACTTGGTAGGCATATAAAACTCTTTCTACAATAAAATGATCTTTCACACTGCTATACTGGAATCTGCGTGATTATTGTTGTGTTTGGATCTGGAAGGGGGAGGTATTTGAAAGGCAAAGCAGCCTGACAGTGAACTCCATCTGCTCTCCTGCAAGCTTCCTTCCCTGTTGGCAGAACTTGAATGTTACCTGGTTTAGGTGAAGACACAGGTGGATTTTGCTCTCAGAATCACTGGAGCAGCCAGATTCAGGGTTTATGGAAAAGGAAGTCATGTTGAGGGTCAAGGGTTATGAGTCAAAAAGGACATGGCTTGCTGTTTGTCAGAATAAAGACTAACGTACCTCTTTGTGTGCCAAGTCTAATTTAAAAAAAAAAAACCAAAAACCAGGCAATGTGCTACATACACACCCCCCCATACCCTACTCCCTGAAAACAATCCCAGACAGCAGCATGGTGGTGTTTGGTAACAAATAGTAAATTATTTTGCTTCAGAAATTAAGTCAAGGGGGAGACATGGTCCACTTCAGAACTGTGTAATTTTAAACTGTGCTTTTCTTTCTTCTCTGAGCTGTTGATCCACTCTGCAGTTTCTGAAAACACAAGATTTGATCTTCTTCTGTCTTGACCAGCCAGAAAAGAGAAAGTTCAAAAGTGCTGTTTGCTACTTAGAGTTAGTGGCTCAGTCTGAAGTAGACACTTTTGTCCCATTTGTAATGCTGGCAGCAGAAGCTGGCTGTTCCCAGACTTTACTAAGGCTGCCTTAAACTGACAGTGCAAACAAGCTTGTAAATGATGTGATGAACAGTGAAAGGGTGACAAGGATTAGTTTTATATTGCTAGTTAAATATCATAATGTCCAAACAGACTTCTGTTGGAAACTCACGTACCATTTATGAACCTGGGGAAATAATACTGTCTGAATTGACAGCAGCAAATTAAAGCGTGTCTGCTGAACTACCCAAGCTATAAATGAAATCAGAGAGAACACGGGCTACTTGTTACTTAGGTTTAACAGATCTTACACTATGTATCTCTCAAGTCTTACAAAGTGCTTACTTGAATTTTTTTGTGTGGTCCCAGATATTTTATCTGTAGAAAACCTGAGTAGTAGCCACACTTCCCAGAGAGCTGACGTGCTTTTATCTTCCCATTTTAGATGATGGGTAGATCAAAAGCCTAGAAGGCAAAACAACTCCCTGTTTTTACAAACGCTTGAGCTCTGAGATGTTGGTGACTGGCGGGAGGTGGTATGTGAAAAACGTCCCAGCGCAATCTGCTGGGACGCACAGAGCAGTTAAGGACTTGAATGTAAGACTGGAAGGGAATCTCAGGCTGTGAAAGTAAGCTTCCCCGCTGTCACATCTAGTTGCTCTTATATGCATTTTCAGAGACTGGTGTTGCTTCATCTGTAAAGCTGCTGTTTTGTGAAAGACTATTTAAACACCTGATAGCTCTGCTGGCTAGGGACCTCCTAATTTCCAGCCTACAGATATATTTGGTACATCCATACTACTTACTCTAAAGATGAATTGTCTTTAGTTTGAATTTTTCCTTTCTGGTCTCGTGGTTGTCACCTCTTAGTGCGTCTGTACACAGCAGCTGTATTTCTTCCTTGCCCTTCACTGGGCTGGGTTAAAATTGAGCACTCTGTCGGCAATGACAAACTTGGATGTAACTACCTAAGTGACAAATAGTTCCTGAGCCTTTCTCTGTCCTGCTTTGCTGTGAATGCTTGTTACTTAGGCTTTCAAATCTCATACCAAATACCCCATCAAATCTTATGCATAACATCCATGTTTTAGTTAGTAGTCTTATTTATTAAAACGTAGAAGAGGTGGTTTTGGTATTTTCCCATCCAGCCACATAGGAAACAGCATGGAGTTCCTTAGCTGCATGTGGTTCCTTTGCCACATGTGGTGGCATTGTAAGTGTTCCCAGTGGCTGGCAGAGTAATTAACCTGGCTTTAATTATTTGAAATGCTATTTTTATAGGAGGAGGATACATAATATGAACACTGAGGTATTAGGATTAAATTAATTCCATCAGAGTGGCCAGGAAGTCCTGTAGAGCAGACTTCTAGTGCACTTGAAATCCTACCAATTAGTACCGTGAACTCTTTGGGCACTGCTGGTGTCACTGGCTGGTAAGCTGCTCGCTGAACAGAGAACCTTAAGTAAGTCAGGCATTGCTGGAACTGGGATTGCTTGTTTGCTCCCACGCGACATTCTTCTGTGGTCTGCGCAAGGGACCTGCTGTCTGGGGGTTAGTTAATGATTTGCACTGCTTTTAAAGCCTGATGATTTTTGCATCTGAAATAGATACTTTTGTGTTCACCAACAACAGGGCTGGGAAGCTGTAGTTATAACAGCAACGATGTCTTTGGATGAGAGTTTACTGCAACAGCATGCAGCAGAAACTGAAACCCTATTGCTTTACTGTAACTTATTTAGCTCCGCTGTGTCCTGGTTTCAGGTAAAATGGGACCAATTTTGTTCAGTAACTTTACTTTTTAGCTAGGCCTCTTCTAACTGCTGAAATTAACAGCCTGTTGTGCAGAAACTGTTCGCTCTTAGAGTGATAAGACCCGTGTTTATAGCTGATGCCAAGGAATGGTATGCAGAGAGGCTCTTGCTTATACTTATTGCTGTAACAACCCAGGCCAGCCAACTTTGTTACTTGCCCTGTTGGAGGGTCGGAAGCGGAAAAGCGTAGAGGGGTCAAACCTGCGGGGAGGAGCGGACAGGACAGGTGACCCAAAACTGACCAACAGGGTATTCCATCCCATCTGCCTCATGCTCAGTATAAAAGCTGAGGGATCAAAGGGTCAGGGCTCTTTCTTCAGTGACCGGTGTCTGAGGAGGACTCTGTCTGTTCATCTGCCTTTGATCCCCATCCTGTATCCAGATCCAGAATCCAGTTCCTGTCTGTCCCTGAGTCCAGTCTGGGACTTCCCCAGTGCCTGCCAGTGACGTGATTGTCATCCTGGGAGCTTGATATGGTTTTTTATGTATTTCATTATTTTCTTTTTATTTTATTATGAATATTTCATTAAAGTACTTTAGTTCCTTCTAAACTCTTAAGTCTCTTTTTTGTCTCTCTCCTGCCTCCCTTTGGAAGCAGAGCAGGAGAGAGAGAGCATCTGTCATTCCGCCTGATTGGGCCAATCCAGCCCAAACCACAACATGCTGTTAGCAGTGTCCAGGGGGACCAAGTCTGCTTCTCCCCCCAGCATGCTGCCCAGTAGAGGTACACCCAGAGAAGAGCCAGGGGTTAACCTGTGCTGCGAGGGTCTGTAAGGTTTCTGTGGCTGTCCTTGCCAGGGGCAGGAGAGGAGCCACAAGGCCAAGGACCACTCTGAAATGGGAAGGTTTCTCCTGGTGGAGATGCGTAGTTTTATACAAATAATGAGGTATTTGCTAGATAGGAGAAAGAATCTGCCATCCTTGTTAAGTTATCTGGTGGGCAGAAAGCAAGGTTTCTGTCCCTGCTCCAGTTAATTTTTCAAAACAGAAAAACTTCTATAGGGGATGTTGAGAGCCAGACTAGAACAGACTGAGTAGGCATTACTAATCTCTCCGTGTTGAAACATCCCTGTACAATGAAGGGAAAAAGTATTTGAAGCTGAAGATTTGGGGTTGGCTTTTTGGACTCCCCAGTAAATATTCTCATTTTACTTATTAATTCACTGAAGGTTTTGTGTCTGCTTACAAAATAGCAATAGTTCCCTGACTTATTGAAGAATGAGAAAATACTGGCAACTTACAACTTTTTCAACATTGATAACTCTTACCAGCCCAGGTACAGTCATGACAATTCTGTCTGATTTTGCTATGTCAACTTAGTCCTTTGTGGCGGCTTTGTCTGCTGCCAAGCATATATCGCTCTGCAACTCTGCGGTGTGAGTATTTCACCGCTGGGCAAGTTATTAGATGTCTTGACTGTGCTTCACCAAATGTACGGTATGTCTTAGGATCTTCCAACATAGAAAATGGCCTAAAGCTTAGGTGTTATTTCCTATTATTGCTACAAAGTAGTAGGTGTCAGAGGCATGATCAAGCCAGGCGATGGGGAAAATTAAAACTAATCCTGCTGTACCGTGATGAGAAATAAACAGCACCTCCCCAGTAGCCCAGGTCTGTTTAGATGAGGACGGAACCTGAAAAGCTGTAAAGCCCATGCCATTGTTTTTGGCTGGTTTTCTAGCATGCCTGAAATAATGAGTCAACATGTGACTCATCAGCTGCGAGCCCCATAGCAGAGGGCCAGCTAAGCACCGGTCAATGCTAAACCTGCCAATCGCTGAAGCACAGCAGAAGTTAGGCAAACAGCTACTGTCTCGTAGGATTTGCAGCCTGAGCGCTCTCGCTGACACTGTTGCCAGATATGTTGAAATCTGAGGGTTTGTGGGTTTTTGCTCTTTCTGAAACTAAACTCCACAAATCAATGTTGCCATGGAGAAGTGCCACGTAATCATCAAGGGCAGACAATGAACTAATTAATTGTAGAAATCTGACTGCAGTAGTGATAATACCCCTGGGATATAAAATTGTTACCATTAAATTCAAATAGCCATTTTCAGGGAAGCAGTATTTCCTTCAATATAACGTAGTGCTGGCTGTTCAACTGTGACACATGAAAGCTTAGGCAGTGATGGATGTATAACTGAGTGTGTGGCTACTCAGCTCGTCATGAGTGAACAGACACATCCTGTTTCTGTCACCTTTGGAACAGATGTGGGCATAGGAAAGTGGACAAAAGGTCCTTTTATGTCCAGAAACATGCACAAATTTGTCAACTGAAGATACGTAAAAACTTTTTTGTTGTTTGCCATATTATTATTGGTCTAACCATGATACTCTTCCGAAAGGAAGTTGCCAATTGCCATGGGATTTCTACGTAACTGTTCTCCCTCTTTTTTCTTGTTCACCCTATTCCGTTTTGGCTAGGAAAATCCTTAGTCCTGTCTTCCTGTCCTAAGCTGGTTGCTGAAGATCACTATTAAGGAGCAACATGTAACATGTTTAAATAGAAGTGTTACTTTACTAGAAGTGATGAAAAATAAATAGTTCACAAAATGCATAAAGAAGTTAAATTAGTTTGCGGAACTGCATATAAAGTGTGAATTCTAAGGATTTTGAGTAACGTTAGCGTGAAGACACTGATGAGTCTCATATCAAAGGCACAGCAAAAATCTCAACAGGCTGTAGAAAGAGGTAAAAGATCAAGTTGTTTGCAATTTGAAAATGAATTTTTAGTTGTTAAGGATAGAAACTAGGCATAGGAGACAGCCTGCCTTGCTCTGCAATGGCCGAAGGAAGAGGAAAAGGGGAGATGCCATAAACAGCGTGTGGCTAGTTTGTCAGAAGGGAGCTGGGATGCCCTTTTGGTGTACTCTGTGTAGCTCAGAACATGTAAGCTCATCAGTCAGTGCAGAAAAGGGCAGAGAGCATTTCTGACCTGGTGTTCAGAAATGCCTTTGAAGCAAAGACCCTCGGCTTTTTTAGAAGGGTGCAGGGATGTGTCCTTTCTGAATATAAATCTAAAGTGTCACATGTCATGCTTGTCCAGGCCTGGTTATATCCCTGCATCTCTACTCCTGCATCTCAATAAGAAATGTTAACCTGTAGTTACAGTGGAGCCCGGATCAGCAGCATGGAAGAATCTGGAAAACAAGCATCCAGACCCATTACTGAATAATAAAGAAAATTTCAACTAATCATAAAGCCTGCAAGAAATCCTTCACAGTGCCATGGCATGTTGAGTGGGACACTTGTAAGGCTTTTCCAAGTGCTGGGTAAATTGAGAATTTAACCAGACTGGCCAAAGATGCATTTCTGCAGCCGCTTGAGCATTTGAGCTTCATTTTCAGTTCTAAAGACGAATTTGTACATGCCTAATGAGATCTGTCTGGTCTCCAGCTGCGTGTGCCGTCACAAGCAGTGTTGACCTGCCTCGGCTCTCTGGCTCTAAGGAGGAAAGCAGGGCTAATGAGGGGGCTTGGCTGTGTTTCCTACCCCCCTGTTGGAAGCCGGGGGCTGCCCGGCCGGGCAAGAAGAGGTGCAGCAGGGTGGGCAAGGGAGGAAAGCTGGGTGCGGTGGAGTGGTGTTTGCTATGGAGAAGGATGCTGTGGGCAGAACTTGGATCTTGGGGAGGGGATGTTCTCCTGACTAAAGTCTGTATCAGGTGCCTTGATTAGACTCTTGATTTTGGGAAGTGTATTCAACAGGGAGGGCAAATCTGCTGTGTGTGGACACTGCTATGCTGCAGTTGTGAGCCCAGGACTTGAGGGCATGCAGATTGACTGACTTCAGGGGGCAAACGCATTGTGCTTCTGCACGTATCTGCAGCAGGAAGACCTGGCTGTTGCTGCAGTGAAGTTACTGGGCGGGATTAGCCAGCAGTTCAAACTGGTGAGGCAAATGCTGCTTTGTCAAGACTGCTCGTCACACCAGTGCTTGAAAAACTGGTGGATTTGTAGTGAAGTAGAGCTAAGGGGGCATGTGAGGAGAGCTGGCATTTGCAGAGCTGCAGACCTTCCTGTTTGTAGGTCATCTTCTAATAAATGGCCTTGACATTGAAAAAAAGAAAAGCAGATGCCGCTTTCTCATAGTTGTCTGGTTTTTTTGCCCAGTTGTTGCAGCAATGCTGAAGGGAACCCTGCCAAAGGGAGTTCATTTACACAAGGTTCCTGGTCCTTATCTTCTGTAGCAATGAGCTTGGATATTAGAGTACCCATTCCTGGTACAACACTGAAAAGGATGATGCTTGGGAATCAGTGAAAAACTAGTGGAGTCATGGAAACTCTTTGAGTGTATTTTGGTCACAGACAACACTTGAATACAGATGAGTAAATAACAGCCCAAGCAATCTGCAAGATGCTGCTTCTTCTGGTTAAAGAATAATGAAAAGTCAAATTAGCATAGAAATGAGAATTAATAGATACAAGGAAATAAGAAAATTAAAGTTGCACCTGTGCTAAACTGAATTGGTAGGGTCGGGTGTTTCTATTGACCATGAAATAAATAAAACAGAGTTCTGTCTAAGGTGATGTTGGAAAACATGTACCTGGAGGTGAATATAGCCTTTGTGCTGCTGAATAGCTCTGTTGGATTCAAAGCTAGGAATTAGCTGCCCTAGGTGAGCTCCTTATAGAGAACATCAATAGAAATGCTGAACACAACCTTGCCCCAAAACTCATGCAGCGCCACATGATAATACAGTAACAAACGGAAGTCGCAGTCCCTGTGTGATGGTGCAACCTTCCCCCCCTCCTGGGCTGCTTGGTACAATTTTCCCCCACCTGGGCCACATACCAACCTAAGATAAGTCAGGCATGAATCACAAAAGGCAAAGAACCAGAAGGTTATGACGCCCCCCTTAACACACCTGGCTCCCATGTCTCCTATCACTTGGGAATGGTAGTGGTAATCAATCACCCCCTGACAGCCTAGTACACCCATACCTGGATCATGGCCTAAAGGGCTAGTTCTGGGCTTGCACAACTGGTGGAAAGTACCAGAATATTTCATTGTCTGAGTTGAGCCAGAATGGAAAAGTACCTGATGGAAGTCAATTATCTCGGCTCCTATAAATAGCAACCCTAAGTGAGACCCTTCGAGCTCTTCTGGATTGCAGCAGGCTGTGACCAGCATCTCCCCTGAGCTGGGATGCTCCTCAGGGCATAACGGAGGGCCAGGGAGAAGTCAAACTTCTCGAGGCTCAATTATTGCCCATTGAGGAATGCTAATTCATTGTATTTACTCTAAACTTGAGAAGAAGGAAATTTTAACTATACGCTAGCCTCTCCCATCCACGTATCTATGTGTTTTAATATGCGCATTTGCCTTCACGAGTGTGGGTGTCTATATATTTCACTGGATCCAAATATTTCTGTCTGTGTGTGTGTGGAGTTGAAAGGGGCACCCATCGGCTCACTGGAGTTGCCCACTGCGAAGGGACTTTGGTCCTAGCAGTTAAAGACTCGGGTGGCATGTGTGTGACTCCTTCAATGGGGGGGTGGGGTTGGGGGTGTATGTTTTGTGTTTATATATATGTACATGCATATATTTTGATTTAGGATGCCCTGTAGTAAATTAGTGTGAATCTTGTCATTTTTGAATCTCTAATTAAGTCACTGTTTTAATTATAACATATTCTACTGAATCACTTTGTTAGTCCTTAAATTGGTTAATGATTAAGTGCTGTTAAAATTCAACCTTTTGATCTACCTCAAACCATTAATAAATCTTGAATTGCTGCTAAATCATAACCGTGTCAAATATTTCATCTACGACACTCTGCTGTTGTCTTGCCCAACAAGACTGAGAGGTTTCTACTACTGTGACTTCCTGAGGTTAAAACAAGTTCATCACCATCTCACTGTACACCAGAGATCTCCTGGAGACTTTCCCTCTCCTGTCCTGTGTCATACCATGTCTCAGAGCAGTCCAGGCAGCCAGCAGGCTCACAAAAGTCTTCCATGGGAACTGAAAGTCCTCCAGTAAGTATGTTTTAGATCTGGCCTTGCATCATATATGCTCTTAAAAGATTGTTCTCTGCATAAAGTAGAGTTGTTCCGGCAGGCAGGAAAACCTGAAGAGGGTCCTGGGCTAGTTTGTATTAGCAGAAAGAAATTCTTCACGGGAACAGGTGGAGTCATAAAGATGTTCAGGTAAAGAGGTTTTTTTTTTTCCCCTTGTTAACAGATGATTTATTTTGGTTCTTGGCACAATTTTCATAGTCAAGTAACATCTTTAATTCAAGTGTAATTGACTTTTTCTCACCCCTTTTCATGAAAAGCAGAAAAGCTTCTTCAATAGAGAGGAGAAAGATACTCAGGTAGTGTGGGAATAAGTTTGAATCTGAAGCACTGAAGGTCTTTGTGATGAAGTGGGGGTTTCTGAGTTCTGATGCTCACCTGTTAATACATCTACCGTGTTTCCAAATTCTGCGTATTTATAAGGTACCGTCATCTCATTTGACTGTGGGATACAGAAGTTACTATTTTTCATTTTAAAAAATGATAGTTTTTCTCATATGGAATTTCTCATATGTCAAGTGCAATTGTGACCAGCTCCATGGGAATACTCAGGACTTAGGTGTATTATATCTAGTGTTTTTACTTCATGTAAATAGCTTAGACCAAAATTAAAGCTAACAAGTTCATCTCTTCTTGTAACTAACCAGCTTGTTATAGATTCTTTCATCCTCCTGCTCTACCTCCTCCTTACCACTTCCTCTGTCCTAGCAAAAAAAACAGGCAAACTTCTTCACCAGGTTATAGTTTTACTAATTCTCCAGCCAGACCTCAATTCCTCACCACAATAAGCTGTAAACCTCTTCCTCTTCCTCTCCATTTGGTGACTTAGCACAATATGAAACCATAGTTTTAACTGAACGGTATAGTGGCTGATTTTTGAAAGAGCCTGCACCAGTCTCCCAGCTGCTTGCTTCCACCATGCATCACATCCAAAGGTTCAACTCATCCTGCTGTCAGGAAACTGACAGATGTGTCAACTACAATCTAATTGTCCTTACTTTTGCGGGGGTGTAATCTTTTGCTGGATGAAAGATTTGCACTGCAGCTGCCTGGTTGCTCAATCCGGTCAATGGGAAACAGTGGGAGTATTTAAGTAGGAATGGGTATAGTGGGGGAGACAGACCACCCATGTGGCAGTAGCCTCCTGTTTGGCTGGATTAGGCATGTTCAGTCTGAAATCTCTAGCCATTGAAACTTAACACCTTGTGTTCACCTGAAAATTAAAATATACACTTAGTAGATTCATTTCAGTTGGATAAATGGAGAGCCTTCATCGCTGCTTCTTGACAAAGACCAGACAGAAATTAATTACCCCTCATTGGAATGACTGGCCCTTGAAATCTTCCTTCTAGGGAGATCAGTAATTACTGAAAGAAAGAGGTGGAGTATGGGCTTGAGCAATAAATGTCTATAGAGTTAATCTAGTTAGCTAATCTAGTTAACCTCTCAGGAATTTCTCTACCTCTGCTAGAATTTGCAAGTATTCCATACTTTGGCAATTCTTTAGAGGGCTAATCCACCTCTCAAAGTGAACAAACTTCATTGATATAATAGTTTGTTTGGATTTGTGTTGCTGCATCCAAGAGGAGAATCTGACCAGGAAACACAAGACCTTGTACTAAGTGCCATCAGAAGAGACTGCACAATACACAGACAGGTGGAAACAAGATGACAAAATGGGGAGAAAAGGCAAGTTTCCATGGGCAGTTCTGAAGTTCTTTCAGAAGCTCTGGTTCATTTCCTCACAGGGGTCAGTGGCAGCAAAGCTAAGCATGTGTCGGTGGCTGAGATTTATTCCCCATGAAGACGCTGTTAAAAGCTCACTGGAAATTACAGAAAAGCTCTTAAGAGGACAATAGTGTCACCAGATGATGTATTCTGCTGCACAACATTGGGTTTGAACATAAGCCTGCTACCTGTATGAGTTTGATTTAAAATATCCTTCTCCGCCAAGGAAATAAACCTATTAACTTGATTCGTTTAGGCTTGAATCTGTAACGGTTATTATCTCTCTCAAAGCTTAACAGAATGATCTCCACTAAACTCAAGGGAACCCAGTATGTGATTGCTGTTGTACAGAACATGGGGGACCCCATGAGTGGTGCTCACAGCAACAGGGCAGCATTTTAGAACATGCAGCTGTGCATGTAAACATCTGCTTTTTGTCAACAGCACTAAAATACAAGTTAACCAAGGCAGTCCTTGCACAAATCATTGGCTGCTAGCATAGCTGTCCTCCAAAAAGTTTTCCCATAATCTCCAGTGAGCCTTTTTATTTGATAATAAAATAAATCTTAGCTGAATGGCACACTTGTCTTCTCTCCTATTGAATTATTTATTCTCTTTCAGCACTGACTTGC
The DNA here is from genome assembly GCA_008921705.1 of Burhinus oedicnemus. Taxonomy (NCBI): domain Eukaryota; kingdom Metazoa; phylum Chordata; class Aves; order Charadriiformes; family Burhinidae; genus Burhinus; species Burhinus oedicnemus. The sequence continues at coordinate 4,573,369 of VFFE01009068.1, read as the reverse complement.
TCATTTGAAATCCTGTGCTGTCATGCATTCAAGGAAGCTGTCTTTGTTTATTCTGAGCGACTGCTCAGACTGTCCATATCCAAGCAGCTTGCTCTTCCTTGGAAAGAGGGCATTTTGGAAGAGCCGGTCTTACTTCCTCCCATCTCCTTTGGCCTCTTAAATTTGGAACCAATAAGTAAAGCAAGCAGAAAATATGGCGTGGAAGAATGATAGGCTTGGGCTCGGAAAGGAAATAGCAATTTTACAAGTGTTGGATCCTGCAAAAGAGTGAAGCACTGCTGAATTCACGTGCCTCAGTATTCTTGTAAAGTGATTATGATGGTTACATGGAAATGCCAGGAAAGGAATATCTATCAAAGATCAAGCCTGACACATGAAACTCACCCCGGTATCATACTTGCAACCGTGGCTTGGGGTTTGGCTGGTGCTGGTAGTAACTGAGTGACAGGAAAGCCTTTCAGGATAAAATTGATGCTGCTGTCGTGAATCCTGCTGCCCGGTGCTTTACTACTGTGATGTGATTACAATGATTTTTGGTCTAAAGTCTGAGCCTGCTTTCTAGTTTTCTGCTTCTTTATGACTTGATATAGGTCCACTTTACTGCCTTTCTGGACTTATTTTTCTTTCTTCATTTAAAGACTATCTTGACAGCCCAAGTGCCTGTTCCAGAATTTGCCATTTGTTAAGACTGATGCGATGTATTTTCCCTGCAAGTCAACCATGTCCAGTCTTGTTTCCTCTTCCTAAGTCAGCATGTGGGAAGGAGGGATAAATTTTCCGTAATGTATAGGTAAGTCCCTGAGGACAGTGAGTCTCCCAAAATGGGAAGATGTTCAGCTTCTCACAGAATTGACATCGCAGTGTGAAACCGCCCAGGAAGATGTCCTGATGAGTAGTGTGGTGTACTCCATACTCCTGTGTTTTGCAGCTAGGTAGATCAAGGGTTGGGCTGTAGCTTTTTTCATCAGCCTGTTGCTGAGTTCTGTGACTAGAGTGAAAAAAGAACTTAAATGAGATAGTTTGAAGGGGGAAAGGGAAAAAAAAAAAAGAAAAAGCAACAGGTTTCATGTTCTTGTTGCTTCTGTGTTGTTGTTTGAGTGTGATTGATCATTGCAGGCATTTAAAACTCGTGGTCTCAGGACACTGGTCTGGGGAGGCTGATCTGCAGACTGACGACTGACATTGATGTGGAGACTGTGGATAGCCATGGGTTGTCGTGGTATCAGGGAGTGCCAGGGACACTTGTAGGTGAAGTTAATACCATGTAAGCTGGCTAACAGCAAATTTATATGAGTAGGAGGGCATTAATAATCAACACTGTTGAATGCAAACTGTTGAAAGATGAGATATTTCAAACTTCCTATGGGGTTTTTTTGAAGGTTTCCTGCCTTGTTGGGAAGGTGATGCCATCGATTAAACTTTGCTGGCACTCTGAAGGTACTGTTTGGTATGCTGGGCTTGCAAACAAAGATTTTTTTCACAGAGATACCGGTTTAATTCCCATTTCAGGAATCTTATTTTGGAAAGATAGCACTGTGATATATTTTTCTTTTCATTGAACTAAAAGTTATTCCCTGGTAGAAATGGAAATAAGGAAAAATTATACTAGCATAGAAGTATCTTAAAACAGCTTCTACATAGATTTAGCAAATTTTTAGTGTGTCAAATAATATTTTGCTTTCCCAAATTATAGGTGAAACGTGCCTATAAACAACATTGGAAGCTGAAAGATTGCCTCTCAGCAGCAAAATGCCGCTCAGCAGCCAGTGAGCAGTACGTTGCCTCTAAATGAAGGCAGGGCTCACCGGTAACCCGAGTTCAGAGCGTGCCCAAAGCTGGAGGCTGTTGCCTCTCCCCAAATGCCACAGCTTCCACTGGTGTAGCGTGTCACTCTAATCTCCTCACAGGCTATGTTGGGCACAGGCTCCCAAGGCAGCAAAGCCCAGAGACTGCTTTGACTGATCTCTGTTGTGAAGCTGTATCAAGAACGAATTGCAGCCTAGGGGAACTTGCCAAAAATGCAGGCATCTCAGAGTTCATATATGCAGTTGCCTGTGTGGTTGCAAAGTCAAATAGATCTGGACACTTAAAGAAACTACTCAGAGAATTGTTGCTCAGGCCAGGATGAATTTTCCTGTTAAATATTAGAATTAATTTTTTGGAAGAAATGTAAGCTTTTCAGTTAGTGTAAATAATGATACTGAAACCATAACAGGTAATTCCAAAGTCCAGGCACGTGTTAAAAAGGATGAATCATTGTATCTGGCTTCTTAAAAATGATTATATTAATACTCAGTGTGTGTTGACATAATCTCCAGGAAGTTTTCCAGCAGTGTTTTATATCTCCAACATTTTTGGATCAATAACACAAAATTAGAAATGGTAAGGCTTTTTTTCTAATGGCCATTGCTGACTGGCTCAAAAAAGATTCCAGTCAACTAATTCTATTCAGAAGCCATTGTGTCTAATTGTAAGATGCTGATTAGTTATAATAATATGCTGCCAACAATTGACGAGTCATGCCGATAGTCAGATCAAGAGGTTTGAACAACAAATCTAAATATAGCTGATACGAAGAAATTGGAGAATCTGAAGTCTACTACCAAGGGCATTGCTAGCACAGCTGTTGGAATACGTGGGAGAATATAATAAAAATTGTTTGCAATAAGAAAAGGTCAGTAAAACCCTGTTGTTACCTCTTGCAGTGATTGATCTGACAAATAACTTGGAAACTTCTTACTCAAGCATTCTTTTACCTGTGCAGTGCACACTAGTGCTAGGGTATTTATTGTATGTGATGTTTTATTTTTGCTGCGGAAGGTCAGATTGCATTCTTAAAAATCAGTCGTCCTCTTCCCCTTTTCTATTTCAATTTTTCCATTAGTAGAGGAGGGCGTGAAGGCTCCTTCCTGAGACTTTTCAACCTCAGAGCATGTATCACGGTATCTGGTGTAGAGCCAAGAGCAGTTTGTAGGAGGACTCATTGGCTTTGGCATGGTTTAGATGTTCAAAAGGGGCGCTGCATCTGGACAGCAGCTCCCTAGAGTGGCACAGGGACAAGGCCCAGGTATACAGACATCTTCGTCAGCTGTTGTAGGTCACAGTCAGACGACAGAGGCTGCTGATGGATCTGTTGCACACCACCTGATAACCTCTTGCTAAAGAGGAAGAAAGAAACGCCAGCTGCAAAAATTCAAGGGAGAAGCCTGGAAGAAACAAAATCCAGATGTTAGGCTGGTTGAGAGAAGGAGCAGCTGAGCTGCTGGGCCAGCTGGTAAATACATCGGGGGGAGTGCACATCTGGAAGGACTGTAACTGATGTTAATGGCATACTTGTGGGTGCAAGAGTTTAGAACATGGAAATGCACAGCTTCCTCTAACAAAACCACTGTTTGCCAACTTGACCAGACATCAGGGGAATCAATGTACCTAAAAGAGCTGTATCTATTCACTTTGCTTTATCTACTGACATTTTAAGTGAAGAGGTTGTGTGGATCCAGATGATGCCTTTGGTGCCAGTTCTTTTACCTGTTTTACAAAAAAGCTAAGGACTTCATATGGAAATCTTTTTCTTGAAACTCAGAGTGAATAAATGTCCCTTAAAGTTAATTGCATAGTTCCTTTGGATGCTCTTACTGTCTGTCAACCCTCAGCATCATTGCAATACACACAACATTCTAGGTACCATGTGAATAGTGAAGAGAAACCTTATTTTCAGGAATTGCTTTTCTTTTCAAGACAAGATCTGCTTCTAATTTGTTTGGTGATTTACCAACCCTCACTGTGTGAGTGGGTTTTTTCTGGGCTTTTCATATCCTGGTTTTTAAAATAATAATTAAAAAGGAAAACAACTGCTCAAATCATAAAGGTATTCTTTACTGGATTCACCTGAGTTTGCACCTTCTATGACTTATTGCATCTTGTTGGTTTGATTAATTGGAAGTGCCCTTTTAGATCCTTATCTACAAAAGATGTCAGATGGCTTACAGCTCTGTTCTGGAGACATGCCTTCAGCTCTCAAGTTCCCTCCTTTATTCCTTGTGCAAGCTACTCTGCTGATAGTTGTGTAAATGTTATAATGGGGGGAAGAAGAATCAGTTATACCTGAGTGCCCTGCAGCTGTAGTAAATTTCACAAGGGACACAGCCATGTAGGTACTTCTATTTCAAATTCTTGAAGGGGTGTCTATATCCAACAGCTTTGTAAGCGACAATAAAGAAATGCAGAAGGTTAGTTTCCACATAGATTTAGGTCTTTAAAAAGTACATGAGAAGTGCAGGAGATGATAAAATATTAAAAACTTTGTAAAATACAATAATGTTCCTTTTAAGTGTCTGTATCTGAAACTGTCTTGGCAAGTAAAAGTGTTTCCAAACAGTAGCTTCACACTTTTGCTTATATGACTGCAAGAGAAATCTGTGGCTGTGGAAAAACTTTGCTGTGAGCATGTGTTAGCTCGGGTTATCTAGCATGGGCCCAGGATTCATGCAGCCTGTCTCAGAGAGGGCTCAGAGCAACCCCTCTGCTTTAAGGTAATATTCCAAGGTAATCGTTTGACAGAACAATGATTCTTTTAGCTCTAGAAGAAAGAGTTGCATCCTTCTAAGCTTCGCAAAGAGAATGGGACTTGCTTGAATTTGTGCCTCCATTTCTACTGCTGGAAAGTGGTTATTTCCAAACCTTTCTTCTCTCAGTTATAACAGCTGAAGAATTTGGGCAGGATCCCAGAAAAATCAGAAGTCTGAAGTAAGCCTGTCTCCGGAAAGTGTGTGTCTCTGTGCACTGGCTGCTGCACAGCAGCATGACTCCGTTATATGAATGTGGGCGCTCTGGAGGATGTCGTGGAGTACAATTAGCAGGCTAGTGCTTGGAGGTTGCTACTCCTGAAAGGCAGAGCAGATTCTCTAAAGAACTTGTAGCCCCAGTATAGAGGACGACTGATGTATTGAAGAAAATGCTACATGTGACTGTAAACAGCAGAGGAAGCAGGACCCTAGGTGCTAAAGCAATGGGAGGTTTCCTTGCTCAGCCCACTGGTTACATACCAAGTGAGTCAATGGTTTATTGTAGCTATTTCATAGCATGTTGTTCAAACCACTGGGTTATATGAGGAATGATGACAACTTTTACCAAATTGTTTTAGACCATGGAGGAATTACTTTGGATGTCATATGAAGTTAAAGGTTCAAAGGACTTGTGGGTGGAGGGAAGTGTGATAATTTTGACACCAGAGCTCCACTGAAAGGAAAGAAAACATACCCATTGGATAGTCGTGTGCTTCAGTAGGTCAGAAACATGTTTGTTTGATGTAGATGATGTTTAGCTTTGTAGATAGAAGGAAGAAAAATTAGTACTAAAACACTTTCTTTGAATGTTACATTCAGCACACATCGCCTTGTATAAAGAAAAAAAGAAGATGTTGAGACAAATGTTAATCATAATTTTCTTTCTTGGATCACTGTTAAGCAGCTGTCTTATTCATTGCTTCATTTCCACTAGGGGCCAATGAGTTGGAATTACAGTACTTTTATAGCTGCATCTGCCTGAGCCCACTTTGGAAATGTTAGCTCATCAGCAGGAAGCCACTCTAAAATGCTCCACCTTGCTTGTCTCTGGCTCAGCACAACCAGTATGTGGAGAAAGGACAGATTTTTTTTCTCTCAGATAAACTGAAAAAAGGACCGCTGTTGAGTATTACGCACATGGGTCATGCAGCGTGAACTCACCTCATGGCATGTGGTGGGTTGCAGCTTGGTTGCAAGCAGTCTTGGAGGATGAGTATTGTCTGTGTGTGGGAGGGTCCACACAGCTTGACTGGAAACTTAAGATCAAACGGTTTCATGAAGTTTCTGTTGTTTGCTTTTTCCAGCTGGGCTGTTTACGCTAAGATCTCTTCTTTAGTATTGCAACATGTGTGTTTCCCTCATTACTTTCCTCCTCCACCTCTGTGAATCAGAAAAGACTTGTAAAAAAATGAAAAGAGAATTAACTTGGCAAGTACTCAAAGACTCTTGAGGTTTAAGGAGTGATGGAAGTGCATGTTCAAATGTGAGTAATCCTGCTTTTTGCCCTTACTTTGCGATGGATGTTGTCAGCATGGTGTTGTGTCTGAGCCTGAAGCACGGGAAATAAGTGTAGTGTAGGCATAAGGCCATACCAGTCAGGGAACTTATTGGCTGAAATGCAGGCCCTTGGGGGTTCCCATGTCAGGGTTCAAGGTGGTTTTAATTGCCGTTGGCAATTTCAAGACATGCTCTTGGCTTCTGGATCAAGAGGCTACATCATTGCACGTGAAGCAATCATGCAGGCAGCCGGGTGTTCTCAGGCTCACTGGAAACAGTAGTTCATACAGAAGACCATGGGAGTAGTGTGTCAGGTATAAGGGAGGCTTAGCCAATTAGTTGTGCTGAAGAGCTTTCCAACTGCTCCCTGCCACTCTTTGGAGGAAAGTAAATTATACAGAATGTCTCAAAGACAAACAATGAACGTCAGCTGTAGCACAGTGTACTTGCTAATCCAGCCATGGTGTGCTATTGGCCCAATGGGACACTTGCAAATCTTCTGGACATAGGTGATCACTGCACATGCTCACAGAAATGAAGACTCACTTTCCTGCATCTGATGGGGGGAGTAAAGAAGACAGAGCCAAACTTCTCAGTGGTGCCTAGTGGCAGGAGAAGAGGCAGTGGGCACAAACAGAAACACAGAAAATTCCATCCAATTCCATAAGAAAATACATTTTTACTGTGTGGGTGACTAAGCACTGGCGCTGTGTTGGACTAGATGGTCTCCAGAGCCTCTTTCCTGCCTCAACAATTCTGTGAAAATAGAGTTGGGTTGTTTCAGATGTGGAAGTTTGAATGAGGACAGCTTCAGGTAGAATTTGGATTAAGATGGTTCAGCTCAAAACAGAGCAACTGTTCTGACTTTGTGAATACATGTAACAGTAGAGGATCTTCTTACAATCTTCAGTCTTCTGCAAGTTGCACTCTGTGTGGTGCTTGGCATAATGAAGATGTAGCACTGCAGACCCTGCTGGGTATAGAAGGGTATGTTCTTCAATGGCTATCTTCTTTCCTTCAAGGTCTCAAAAGATAGCTTTAGACAATTACTTGCTGTCACAAATTGAACTTTTCTGGATTGCACTAAGTATTTCACTGTGCAGGCTTTTCAATACATATTAAGGGGCTGTTTTGCCTGAAAATGTGACTTTTTTCTCTGCCAGAAGGTAGTAACATCTGCTTCTCTAAACTACATTATACTTGGGAAAAAAAACCTATTTCATTTGGTTTATGCTGTCAGGACTTGACTGATTTTTTTCACAGCCTAGTAGACTAAAATCCACTATATTTAGTCTCTGTGGAAGCCAGTTAGTCTAGGCAAAAGAGAGAAAAATCTGCATTTACTTTCCAGACTTCAGATACTGTCTATGAAGCATTGTATTCAGGAGAGGAAAGCGGACCAGCAGTTCCCCCTTCCACTCACGCTTGGAGATGGATCTTGAGGGGATGCTTGAAAAAATGCATAGGCTTGTTTTGTGCTCTACTAAAGCTGAAATTTGGGTTTTCATGGTGTATTGCAACAGAACTGATGACAATTTTGACTGAAATTTGGCTGCAAACTTGTGTAAAGTGAGGCCTCAATGAGGTGATGAAACTTATGTAGATGAAACCTTGTCATAATGAGCACAAATGGTAAATGAATTGATAAGCTTTCAAGATCTTGAATCCAGCCATCAGAAGGAAAAAAATGCGTAGTTGACTGACTAACAAGTGTAGTAGGTGTGCAGCCAGGAATAGCGTACATCTGGCTGGCTTGTACTTGGTGTTTCTAGATCACCTACTTTTGAGGATTTGCACGATTTCCCCATTTCCAGCTGCTAAACTCCCCATCTCGATCACTTTCAATCAGATCTGTGTTTGTAGAAGGAAAAACGAACCCGATGATTCTCTAGAGCAAATGTTGCTAGCTAAGGAACATGGTGCATTCGCATTTGTTTATAGCTGAATCTGGGGTGGTGGTTTTTTTTTTTTCTAAATCATCTTTTAATTACCTCCCAAGCATTTGCCTATGAAGGAATCTAATTGGCCTTATGGGACTGCAAGCAACACAGAGAAGCAAATGCTACTTTTCAATGGCTGCAACAGTGCACAAAACTTGAGGACACTGACACTTGTGTTTTGATGCTTTGGGAAGAGTGGGGACTCTTGGTCATTATAGCCCTGTAACCTGCTTACTTTGTAAGCTTAACCACTTTGTAAGGCCCCAGGACTGATTCTTATTAGGCTTTGCCCAAATTTGTCTTAGCCAGCCTAGAGCTTTAGTTTTGTTTGTTTAGCTGCAATAACAATTTTTTTTTAATGAGGAGGAGGCTATTGCCTAATTACTTTTGCTCTTGTTTTGTTTTGCATAAGCATGTAGAATTATCATAATTTTATATAGGCAATTGTAACATGTAGTTATTATAACGAAACCTTCATGGCCATAGCGTAACGTCACCTGGGTAATGCAGGCATGGTATGACAGTAGAGGATACCAAAGAAGTCACAGGATGTGGTGTAGAGGAGTAGAGACATGAGACGATAATAGAAGGGGCAAAGGATAATACTAGAGGCCTTAGGGCTATTGACAACTTAACCATGCTCAGCTAAAGAACAGCAGAGTGGGACAAAACCAGTTTTAGTGGTAACAAAGAGAAAAGGAACAGGTATCAGACATATGTAGAGAGACCGTTTCTTACCTATAGCAAATCTGGATGTAATATCAATTGCATATCAGTGAAGAAAGATTAAAGTGTAAAATTGTGTTAGAAAATGTATAAAAATATTCAAGTGTGGGCTCTGGAAGGAGAAGGAAGAAACCATGGACAACATCCTCCTCAGCAAACGGGAGGAAGAAACCCCATCATGAACCTGATGCTCCTCCTACCAAAGGGCTGGGGATGTTAACAACTTGTTTCAATCACGGTCCCCCGTCCTCCCCCTCACAGCTGATTCTTGAGGCTGGCTTACTGTCACACTTGAGAGCCAGAGGGGCAGGGTAAGGGAGAGCATAACACCAGAGAACACTTCTGTATAGCAATTTTTGACTGTATTACTGAGCTGTGCATTGTATTGTTTAGATAATTGGGACTCCAAAGGTTGGTATCATTGTAACTGCACTGTAATAACTGTTTATTGTATTTTAGTTAGGCTGTTAAGATTTTAATTAGTCTAACAATAAATACTTGGCTTCCCAAATGAAGCGTTTCCCCTTTTGCCCATAATTAGACTTTGAGTGTAATAACTTGTCACATAGGTATTACAAGGATTGGAGAATGATGAGTGTCCTCACAGAGAACAAACAAAGGACTGTGCTGATGCACTGAAAGAAATCACAGAGAGGAACAGACAAAGCCAGAATGATCTTCGTCCCGATGACCAGTGATAGAATACTTGCACTGTATTACTTATGCTATTTTAGCAATCTCCTGAGAAACCCAGTAGGAGATGTTCCTGGTGATGTATGAAAGAAGCCAAAGAAAATAACAGCTGTCTGAAAGAATTTTCCTGCATTAGGTAAAGCAGGAATATGATGAGGGGAAAAAAATGTTCAATTGAGATAGCTTGTGTAATTCATGCCAATTGCTACTCTTAGTTTAGTTCACAGTTGATTTGCTTCACATTGTTTGCAGGGAGGGGAAGCACTAAAGGGCCAATTCTTTAATGTTCCCAGTATATTCTTGGTAAGTTTTTTTCCAGCTAGGTAATTTCTGCAATGTGATGGAACTGGGAAATTGCCATGAAGTTGGCATCAACTAGAGCCAGCTACAAATTTAATCAAAGCCAACTGACAGATTAGGTACAACACTGTAATAAGACAGTAAGGAGATGTAAAGGAGACACAATCCACACAGTACATGTTGTTTCTGACCTCCTTGAGAAGTGCTCCAACTCCCAGACCATGCATCTTTCTCATGAAAGCACTATTGTAAACAGCTTCCAGCAGCCATGATATTTTAGGATGATTTAGGTCATACATATCTGTCTTCGCCTGGTGCTGGCACCTGAAATTACTGAGTAAACAATTATGTCAAACAATTTATTGCTATGTGTTGTGATGATTCCTAAGCAGCAATCAAAGCCTGTTGTGTTATTTGAATGTAACGTAATGCTTTAGGCTTCTCAGAGAAGCTAGTTTTATGATATACAGCTTTACTGGCTTTCTCTGAGACACTTAATGGAAACTGATGATTGTTACTTAAGGCCAAAGGGGTGAAAGGTTGCTTGTTTACCTTGGGAACTAATTATTCCTTATATTCTCAATATCTGATCTTGAATTTGAGTGTTTCATCCACAGAATATAAACTTAAAAAAACCCAACAATGACAAAAACCTCAAGCAGGGCAAAAGTAAACAACAAAACATACGTAACCTGAAGACTAATGAGAATATATTTGTTGGTAAATGAAAAAGGTAAATTTGGGACTGTAACTTGCATAAACACTTGGACACTTTCTTGCTGCTTGTAGTTCAGTGAAATATATTTCATATTGTGTCTCTAAAAATCTTAGCAGTTTTAAAAAGTGTTAAACTAAAATTAAGTTGTTTTTTCTTCCTCTGGTAACATGAAGAAAGCTTTTTTTGTGCATGTGTAATCATTTCAGTTTCTTTTGAAACAAATTTTAGCAGAAAAAAAAAAGCTAAATTATTTGCCTCGTTCAGTCTGCGTTTTCTGTCCATGTTACCTGTGATAGGAACCACACAGCAGTGCAGTAGTGTTCACAGCTTCAAGCTTTCAATAAAGGTTAGCAAAACTAGAGGGATAACAGCAAGCTGTGACCTAGCTGCCAAGCAAGAAGAGAAATTAGATTGGAAGTAGTACAGAAAACTCCTGTGGCTCTTCCACAGATGCCAGTGTGGAGTGAACAAGTTTAGATCATGTTCTTCGTGAGCATTGCTTCAGACCTTGCCTCGGTGCTGGCCTGGGAGCCTCATGTTCTGGCCATTGGTGGTCTCTTCTCGAGCTGCGCGTCGGACAGTATGTAAGAGACCCAGCTGCTACTCTTGGACAAGCAACATGTGCAGCTGGGAATGACCTGGAGGACAGCACTCAGCTGTCCTGCAGTGGCCAGCAGCTTGGTTTCAGGGACACATGGCAGGCTGAGGTGGGATAAGTCCCGTGCCACGGTGCTGCAGGCAGTGTCCCTGGGCCTTTCCCATGGTATCCTCTTGAGCCAGGAGCCCTTAGCACAGAGGAAGGATAAGATGCAGGAGAAGGGACTAGTGCAGCAAGTTCAAGTGCTGAGTTGGGTCTTTCTCTTTGGGGAGCTGATGGGAGCAGGGCTGAGAGCCCCTCCTGGCTGCAGTGGCAGCCCCTGCACTTGGGGCAGGGCAGGGAAACCCCAGGAGCATCGCTTCCCCCAGGATGAGGGATGTCAGTGTCCCCCAAGAAGGGGTGGGGGCATGTGCTTCTGAATGCTGAGCCTGCAAAAGGGAGCAACTCTGGATCAAATACAACATTTGCATTGCTGGAGCATATGGGAATAATGGTGATTAGTACAAAAACCCAGCGGAGACCCTTGTACTGTGATAGAGCTCTGCATCATGCAGCTCCCAGCACCCTGCATGCCGGAGTGACCTGAGCTCCACGGACACAACGGTGACAGCACTTCAGGCTCTGTTCTTGGAGCAGGAGGGCTGCTAAGATGTAAGATTTTCCTCTTTGCCTACAAAGCAGGCATTTACCCGAGGCATGAAGGAATTGACCTGATCTAGCAGCAGGAGCTGGCACTTCCTTGTGCTGCACAGCAAAAATCTTTGTTCAGCATGTGTGGAACAGGGTCAGACAGACCCGCTTCACTGACTGGTAACAAAAAAGAAAATACTGGTTCCCTTTTACCTTACACTGAGCTCCATGACCTGGGGGAGGTAGTATTTTTTATTTGTTTGTTTTTTCCCCTAGTGCAGAGATGAACTCTCAGGTCAAAGCTGTGAGGTAGATGCGTGCTTTTCTGCTATGAAATGAAGTGCTGACCTCAAAGTCTGGCGTGAGATGATCTACAGAAGGGCCTCCTCATGAATTTTCTTTAATCTAGAAAAGAACTTTTGCCTTCCAGTGATGCATCTGTTTCACTTTCCAAAGTTGACAGCCACGCTGATCGAGTGTGTTATTTGGCGCTACAGGAATGCAGTTTAAGAGAAAAGGGGCCGTATAAATGATTATTAATCCTTTGGTGTCCACAGGTGCAGGTAGGTGGTAATTTGGTCTCTTCCACTGCATGAATTATTCACAGATTTGTTAGAATTCATAGGTAGTCATTGAATTATTCTTCTGTACCCAGATGAGATGAATGACTGAAACAAACATAAAAACCAGTAAACAAAACAACATGCCTCTGCTCCAAAGTGAAAAGTCAGTACATATTCTTATGATGATTTTGGGGTTTATATCTTAAAGCTTTGGGTCTGTCTATTGAATTTGAGCAAGGAGAAGGAGTTTAACATGATGGGGAAATGCAAAGGAAAATCTAACAGGAATAAATGAGCTTAGTACTACTTGGAGGCTGGTGCGACATAGGTATATATTCCTGCTGCAGACAGTTTATTGGAGAAAGAGAGTCTATTTTAGATGAAGGTGGTTAAGCATAAAGTATAGCATTAAGTCTTCAGCCTGAAGGTGTCATTGATTTATTTGGAAATGATGACTGATTATGTTCTAATGATGTTTTGGAAGACATGAAATGAAGTGTACTCCACTATATGGATGACCCTTGGCTTTAAATTCCAGCAGATGACAGTTACTGGGCACATCGGTGAGGGGATGGAGGGAAACTGGCATGCTGTGCCCGTGTAATCCCTGTAAAGCTGTGTCATCTGTTTGAGTTCAGTAGCAAATTCTGCAAGAAGCCAGAGGAAGCTGTAACTAAGGGGTGGGTGGGGACAGATTAACAGAAATGCCTTTGACATTCTTTACAGAAGTAGCTTTGATATTTTTAAACCTCCTTCTGTTGAGAAGCTGGATTATATAAGGATATCTGTTCTGCTTTTTGTCCATTTTTTGTGATTCATTGCTTCTGGTCAGTGATACATGGGTAGTTCGGTTATCTGCTGTTCAGTTGCTACTCCTCCAGCAATTACTGTTGTGTTGTTGTAATAGAATCCTCTTTGCTTAACAGCTCTGTGGCTGCTCTTCTTTCCCACCTCATTGTCTGAAGATGAAGGTGCCAAATAAGCAATAGTTGTGATTCTTGGAGACCTCTGGGGATGTGTTAAATCAGAAATATGCTTGAAGACATGGATTTCCTTTCAAAATAGTTGCTGAACACAACATCAAAGAAAACGGATGTACATCTTATAAATCCATCTCAATAGTGTGACAACCAGTGGGAACAAAATTTGGGAAGTCTTCACTGTTGGAAGTCACGTCTCTCCAATATAATTAGATAGTATTAACGAATAAGCTTGCTGAAATGCCAGGAGTCCTTTTAAAGTATGAGGATAAAAGCTTTTTCATCTACCTCTTTACAATGTGAGATCTGATTTCAGGTTACGCAAATCTGTTGTGTCTTCACTTGCACTAATTGCAACAAAGGTGCAATACTCAATGGTGTAATAAGCAGTATTATCTATAAAGCTGTTTGATGAGAGCTAATCTCTCCACTTACTCTGCAGCAAGAATACTATATCCAGATTTGAACATCACACATTTAGAAAGAGAAGGATCAATCAAAGGAAGCCTTGAGGAGGGAAATGAGAGAACAAGGTCTAGGAAACTTGTGGTCACCCACAAGCACCTCAAAGAATAGACTGAGAGGGAACGTAACAGTAGTCTTCGAATATGTAAGAGGATATCGCTGTATAAAGGGTTACATAATTTTTTCTTCATGTCCTTAGTGGATAGGTGGGAGCGTATACTGCAACACATGAGATTCAGGATGGACTTGAGTAAAGCTTGCTAATGATAAAGACAGCAAAACCTCAGGGAAGGTGGCATGCAGTGGCACAGCTGTGGCATCTACATTAATGAAAGTTAAAAAACAAGCCAGGAAGAAGTCTGTCTGGAATATTTATAATTAAAAGGTGTTGTTAACTCTGCCTTGCTGCTTTTAGTCCCTTCTTAAAATTTGATATGATATTTCTGTGTTATATATAATATATTTTTCTGTTAGAATGTTGTTAGTAGATTGTGTGTGTTCAATTACAGTTTTTTGTCAATAAATTACCCTTCCATGTTCTGTTAGTAATAGTATTATGCAGCTCTAATATGTGAAGGCCATAACACATACTGGGAGTTTTGGCAGGCTATAAAAGCCTGTAGGAAGTCCTCATGCTAACAAGGCTAGATAATAAGGAGGTGAAAAGCATGGGACAGAGTACAATAATTTTTGCAGAAGGCAAAGTTTTTACTAAAATATGTGACCCGAAAGATGTCTTTTGAGTCCAGGTATCAATTTGCTGTTTGTGAGTGGAAGGAACTTCTAGTAAGGCTGGAGATGGTTGGTCTTACAGGGTTTCTTTCTGTTTAGTGATGGATTATATCTTAAAAATCTTAGCGAACCTAAGCTTGGAAATTATCTGTTGAGAAAGATGAGAGAAAGGAGGTTTTGCTTGTGGCATGCGAGAAAGAGAATAATACAACTCAGCCATATGGGCTTTGTGTTTACATGTGGTTTGGCTCTGTGGGGGACATCATTCTCCAACCTGTCAAAGCTCAGCACACAGCAAAAGTTCTGATGTAACTGATATTCTTTTTATGAGCAATCAATTTGTCTGGAGCCCGAGCCTTTAAACCTGGCTGACAGGAAAATTCTCTGTTGAGAGTTGACTAGCAGACAAACAGCACTGGAGTTTTAAGTATTTCTGAGATCTCTGAAGGATTTGGGTTTCCTTTATAATATCTTAATTATAAAAGCTATGCTTTTAGGATTGCTCTTAATTAAATACACGTGTAGTTTCTTCCTGGCATGTGAATTTTCCAACTCCAGCCAACAATGGCTAGCCAAAGGAGTTCCCTGCAGACAGAAAATGTGCTTAACTCTTTGTATACCAATGTATGTATCAGCCAACTGATTTGAATCTACCAAATGGAGATATCAAATGTAGTTGAATTTGATGATTCTTATGCGTGCCTTCCAACTCAAGATATTCTATGATTCTACCTTCTTATAGGAAAGTGAATAACAAGGATGACACTTAAAAGCTGGGATCCCAGCTCCTCCTCTTAAATGCTCTTTCGGTGCTTGAGATTCCATCTCAGAAAGATGGGGGTGAAAATTAAGACAACCTTTAACAGAAAGTATTTGCCTGATTTGCAAGCCCTTACAGTGCTGCCGAACAGCACTTACAGGAGGGTAAAGAAATGCAGCCAGTACTTGACACAAACACTGCAACTAGAATCAAATGCTCACGGTGTCTTCCCTTGGCACAGCTTCCTCTGTGCTGGCACAAACATCCGATGAACAAATGCCTCTAATCCCAGGGGGGAAATTTCCATCCCATCTGGTGCAGCTCCACAGCCTTAACTGTGAAACAGGGGAGTAAAGATTGCCGAGTAGGGACGACCTTGCCCATGGAGCTATCTTGTTAACTCAGTTTACTTGTCTTGCTGCACCTTCAGCAAAGACTGACCTCTGAAACACATTTTTAATTAAGCCCTCTATGGAGGAAGAAAAAATGTGATTTTGAACAAATATCTTGTCATTGGGGCTTAACTATTTGTTGTAAAATAGAGAATCCTGTCTGCTGCTGCTTTTGATCCCACTTCCTTGCCAGTTTAGAGCTTGGATGCAATTGGATGAAAATACTCCTTTAAGTTCATCTTTGCAAGAGAAATATAATAATAGTTTTGTCTTCTCATCAATACACTGCTGATGAAAGAAGTATTTGTCTTTCATGTTTGGGCATGCATGCTGAAGCCTTGGCTTGAAAGCCTTTTATTCTTGCTTTAAACATGGCGAAGGGAAGAGAAGATGGGAAAAATAAAGTAGATCTGATTGCAACAGAGTTGTGTGGTTTTATTGCTTTGATTTTCCCCACAAATTGACCAAAATGGAAATGAAAACTGACTGTTGTTTTCTAATGTGGTCAGTAAATCTGCAAGAAGTTTTTTGAAGTTTCAGATTTTGGGTAATGAATGAACACAGAAGCCTTGGAGTTAGTCATTCTTGTGTGATATTTCCTCTCTGCAATTCTGCAATGAAAAATAATAATAATAAAAATACATATCTAGAATTCAGTGCTGCTTCAGAAGCTTTTCCTTTAGCTCTGAATAGGGTATTAATTGCAGGGATTTGACAGTTCTTAGGCATTCATCACTTGTACTTGCTCTTACTTTAGGTGTTTAATTTAATTGCAAAATAATTATTCTTGAAGTTGTTATTGTAATAATTGCCATTAATAACCTGGCAAGGTAGTTGTCCTTTGGCATTTCATCAGGGCAAAAATTATAGAAAGATAGCTCTTGTCTGAAGACTTAGAAATCTAGAGAACATCGGGGGATGGGGACTTGGTGAGGAAGAGAAATACCAGAAACAAGATGTCATGACAGGCATCTTGGGGTGTTTGCGGTTGGGATTTATGCAATAGGTTTATGCAATTTGGCTGTACTTCTTTATAGAGGAAGAAGACAAGGTGTCAGATGCAAAAGAAATAATAGGGAGGATGAGGAAGATGAAGGCAGAAGAGTGTGACATGACAGGCTGTTGGGAATGTTTTGGAAGCAGAACAAAGCCGTGTGCTGAGAGTGGTATCAGTTGCGGCTCATGTGACAGAAGAGCAAAAAGTATTTTTTCATAGGTGGGCTACCCATTTCAGCTAGATGAGTAAGTTGTCTCCATTAAGGTGTGATGTTCCAGACAGTGAAATGGGCTTCCTGAAGAAGTAAGTCTAACAGTAGCTGTCTCCCTCTCCACTTATGGTCTGCTCCTGATGCAGTGACCTGGTGGAAGGCACAGAAAGCACCAGTGGCCTTGCTCTGAGGGTGCAGCAGGAGCAGGGTTGCCCCAGTGTGATGGGGATCCTGAGCTGGGGGCAGTGGTGGGGTCCTTCAATGGCCCCAAGGTGATGCCCAGGGAGCCTGGTGAGGGCAGCAGGGTCCAGGGCCAGGCGCAGGCATCCACATGGCACTGTTGGGGGCAAGCCTGGGGGCCTGGCCAAACCAAAATTGTGTCCCTGGGCCTGAAAAGATCAGGAGACTGGGGGGATGAGTGGGACCAGGGTCGAGAGGAAAGGCAGGTCACAGCAATTAATGCTTGTCAGTGTTCCTGGGGCCTGACAGGATTGACCCTACCTTATGATAGGAAGAGTTAAAAAGGAGTGAGACTTTTAGTGGTAAATGTGACCCACAGCTACCTAGTATGTTGTCTTCCTTTTTTTCTGAGGCTAGTTCTTCCTCTGCTTTTCCCCTGAACAGCAAATTCAGGGAGAAGCCAACTCCAGGAGGTGGTTATGAAAAACAAAGTACAGGGAGAGCATGTGTGCCAAAGACAGAGGCTACTGTGCCAGACAACTGCTACTGCAGCACGGCTGCAGCTGGATGGGAATGTAACTGAGTCATAGAGACTGGAGCTGTAGGTCAGCGAGTCACTGGCCATTGAGCTGTCAGGAGTTCCTTACTCATACCTCTGTCTCTGCCAGTCTTCAGCCTTCTCCGGAAGGGACTGACTGTCATGGCCTTTGAGTGATCAGATATTGTTTCTGGCCTGGGACACTTGTGTTTTTGTTTTAAACAGGGATCGTGATTGTTTTCCCCTCCTGCCCTTCTTGCTTATCTTGTGTGATGGTTAACAAAGCAGACTGAACACAGAGAGAAGGGGCATAAGAGTTCATTGCATACCCTTATTTCGCTGGTTCCTGCAACAAAATTAGTGCGTGTGTTGTGTGTGAGGTGAGCAGAGGACAGTCTTGGCAGGCTGGCACTGCAAGTTAAGCCTTAGCTAGAGTCAAGCCTTTCCCTGCCCGCCCCTTGCAGCGCTGCCCGCGCCAGCGCCCTGTGGCGCAGCGGCTGCCGGCGGCGGGGCGGGCGGGCCTGCCGCTCAGCACCTCGGACAGCGCCCGCCGGCCCCTCAGCCCACCACCCTGCCTCGGGCCTCCCAAGCGTGTGTCCGAACTCATCAAGCCGGCGGCTAATGCGGACACAGCCGGTGGACTGCTCGAAGGAATTTCTGCCTCTTAACTGGAGCTGAGAAGCATCTTTCCTCACTCGCCGGTGGAATCGGAAAAGTATTGTCAGGAATCATCTAATTTTTCTTCTTCCTGAGAGCAGAATTTAAATTCTACTCTATTCTTTAATACAAGAGGCGGTATGTCACTCATAGAAATTAAAAACTTTCTTACTCACTCAATGAGGAAAAAATTCAACTCTGCCTACCCCAAGCTGTCAAAGCATGCAAGAGCACTATATAGAGATTGTAGACACTATTAGAAAGCACTGGTGTCTAACCGCTTCAACTTGGACCACAAGGGAAGATGGAAGTTACCTCTTCCTGGTGCTGCCATTGTTTCATTTGTCAATAAGAAAATCAGCCTTTGGCACTCCTTTTGGCTATGAAGGAGTAGAATTGATTAATAAAGGTGTGTCCCTTTGTAGAGAGTTGCAGAATGTTGCAGTATTTTTGGGGTTTGTAGCAAATTCTTATTGGATGATCTCAGAAACTTTTTTCCTTACTGATAGGAGTGGCATAAAAATACATTTCTACACTCCTTCTCAATACCTGGGATGCTAAATCCTCTGTATATCTTTTTTCACTTGCAGCACAGTCATTTGAATTTGTGACCTCCAAGATCTATACAAACGTTGTAGCTTAAAAGGAGCTGTAGTGATCCAAGGGCATGGTGAGATGGACTATGTACAGAGGAACTTAGTGGAAATGAGTCAATGGCTTTTCAATCCAAACTGGCCCCTAATGCCTTCATTTGGCTGTTGAGTTTGTCAACAATGGAAAGTCAATGCTTTTGATTCCAAAAGGATGCAATACCTTGATAAAACATGGCAATGCATCACCCTTTGATGTTCTGGAACACAGTAAGTGTTTAGTATGGTTTTCTCCCACCTAAACAAATACTGCCATTTTGCTCTTGGGCACATGTAATTCACTTCTACGTAATTCATCTTTATTCGCTTCTACTCCACTCTACTACATGTCAAGCATCCCTTGATGAAAAGGGGTACTTATTGAAACAAAAGTCTGATCAGGAACGTAACTCCTTAAAGAACAAGACTTTATGCCATGGGAGAAAGTTTGCAGCAGATCAAAGCAATGGCCTGTGTAATTGCCAAGTCAATCAAGCTATGAAGCAGAAAGCAAAGGCTTTGATTTTTACTGCTCCCATTTGCAAGTACCCAATGGGCTGTCATTGCCTTAGTTGCTTCAGCTCCTATCCTTAAAACCTCTTGAGCTGTTTTTCTACTGGTGATTCATATGTTTAGAAGTAAACTTGCAATAAGAGCATTAATATATATTTTGAAATTACACTCATCAAACCATTATTCAGATAAAGAAGCAAGGTTTTAAAGGCACAAAATTTTCTCTCCTGGACATCTGACAAGAGACACCTTGTGTGTTTTTGTAGGCTTTGATATTTAATCATTAGAAAACATACATTTTCTTTTCTTTTCATTATTTTTTTCCCCACTGAGATAGTCAATATTATGAGTAGATTTCTCTAGGTTATCAAGGACATGTATAGATAGAGGGCAGTTTTTGAAAGTAATCTAGATATAAAATATGCTGTTAGTGGCTGATTTTTGACATTCAGGTAAACATAGTGTTACAGGTTCTATCTTCACCTTTAGAGTGATTTGTGATTCCTTTCACTCAATTTTTTTTTATTATTTTTTAGTTCTTGTGAAAGGAAAACATGATCCAAAACTAGCTCAAGTCAGCAAAAGAAGACAGTAATTACTGCTTGACTCCTGTGATCTGTTATAACCCCTGTTAAGTTTTTAAGGAGTGATATGAAAAGTCTTTAAAATTGTTATGTTTTGTGATAGTAAATCTGCTCCTGAGCAATCTCACAGGGTAGACAAAGACTTTTTATTGACTAGTGAAGTAAAACCATCACACTGATGACTTGAGAGCTTATTGCCCCAGACTTGGGAAGGGGTAGTGGTACAAATCTGTTTGATTCCCTCTCTGAGAAGAAATTGGAGGTTTTGGCTGTCATTCTAGGTCCTTACTAAACAATCTGACAGTAAAAGATTACTTTCTTTTCTATTTTTTCAAGGGATGAGGAAGGAGTCACTGCAGTTTAAATGAGCTTTGAAAGCTGTAGATTTCCATTGTTTGGACCAGAGTCACTGGACTAAGGCAGGCAGCCTGCAACAGTGCTGCCATGTGGATATGATTTTGCCTGTTACACAAAATCACACAGAGAAAGGTTCAGGTTGGAAGGGTCCTCTGGAGACTGTTTATTCCACTGCCCTGCTCATGCAGGGTCAGTTAGAGAAAGTTGTCCGGGACTGTGACTCCAAGGATGGAGACTCCACAGCTTCTCTGAGCAACATGCTCCAGTGTTTGACCACCCTCACAGTAAAACAATTTTATTTCTTCTGTTAAAGTTTAATCTTCTGTATTTCAGTTTGTACTCATTGCCTCTTGGTAAACAATCTTGACAAATTTCTTACATGTTCTGATACAACTGCTGAGGTTAATTTTATTTTTTTTTAGGTCCTATTTGTTTTAAAAAAGACCATTTTTTTTTACTTTATTTTTTTTGCTACTTGCACTCCTAACTTTTTATTTGATTGCTGGTCTTGCTGATTCCACTTTTTCTTTGAGGCTGCAGTCTTGCAGCTATAAATTTCCATTGTTTTGCTGGGAATTTCTTGCCCTGTGAGGTAAGGGCCATAGGGTAACAGAAACTGTAAAACTTACTTTTTCCATGTATGAGAAGCAGAACTTGAAGGCCTGGGAGCTGAAAATGAGTTGGTAACATGCAGGAAATAGCTGTCTTGGTTAAACTCGTTAATGCTGCTTCTTTAGCACTGTGTTGCTGCTTGTTCCATGTTTTGGTTTTGGTTTTGTTTTTTTTCTTTACTGTTTATCCCTCTGTGTTTCCTATGGTTTGACATGAGTATATGGCCATCGAATTTTTTCTTCAGACTAAAGGAGATTTTTATTCTCACTAGCACTGTGAAGTACACCTTTGAATTTTCTATGTGATCATATACCTTTTGAGAAGACTTCTAACAGTGCATTGGTCACCTTGAAGACCAAACATTCCAGAGAACTTACTCTCATGTAAAATAAAAAAAAAATCAGTTTAAAAAGATACCTGGAAAAATCCTAGTTTTGCTCTTGAGAGCTTTTGGAAAATAGCTGTCCTCTCTTGGAATGGGGTAAAAAAATAAATTTAGGTTTTTAGATTTCATTAAAGTGATTCTGTAATGTGCTAAATATTTCTAGAAAAGTGGGAACAGGTTCAGCCCTTACTCCAGGAATTACCTTATATTTAATGAATGTAAAAGTATATATTGATTTTAAAAAAAAAAAAAGTCATTATCCTTGCAGAAGACAGAAGGATTGCTGCCTTGACATTCCACCCTTTAAAATCCTAATTACAAATTTGATCTACCATTCCATTTGAATTAAAAAAAAATACTAATCAGTTAGCTTGTAACTACATTTGTGTTTTATACAAATGCTGTTTCTTTTTGCAAAAAAAAAGCAATAACTTTTTTTTTGTGGTTTAACTAATGTTTCCCCATCTGTGCTTTACTTATGCGCTTCCTTTGTGGGAAAACCGAAGTCACAATCTGAACGCCTGGCAACAGAAGCAATGGGCTTGATATTTATATTAGAACTGTAACACATGGACATCTGTTCTCTCTACCCTTTAAAAGATACTGCTTCCAAAGACTAATATTTGGCTTTTTCAGCTGTGAGCTGTTGCTGTTAGATGAGGTTGGTGGGAGCCTGGGAAAGGACTCTGCTGTCACCCATGGGATGGCCCCTGCCCCAGGGTGGGCAGACAGGCAGAGGTGTCTCCATCCACCCCTGGGGCCGAGGTGGCCTTGGCTTGGCCTCCCGGTTAGTGCTGGGGTAGAGCTGAGTGACCCAGAGCCCTCTTTCAAGTTTTCTGCCGATTTGCTGAGAGATCTGTAGGTAATCCCTTCCTTCTGCCTCTGTTTCCTTACACATAAAATGAGAATATTGAAACCAATCTAATTTGATCAAATATTTTGAGCTCTACTGAAGGAAATGTGCGGAGGGCAGAGCTATTCATTGGTAATACATGTGCGTATAAAAGTTAGAGGACCAAAGTAATTTCAGTAGTACAGATCAATAAAGGCAGGGAGGATGCATTAAACCAGAGACTAGTATTCACCCTTAGTATCTTAATAAGTAAGTGTCTAATCAAGACAATCATTTTCCTCCTGATTAAGGGTGAGATTTTTGTGGCAGTCAGTCTTCTGTTCAAAGGTAGTTTTGAATGAGCAGGTGGGTTGGTATGTCTGCTCTTTGCCTTTTCCTTTGGGAGCTTAGTGTCTGTTATCACACAATGTCAGTACCCTGTGTTAAAGGTCTTCACAGGAGTTAAGTCTCCCTGATGCTGGTTTCAACCCCTAAACACACATATTCATATAGCAGTTGAATTACAGAGAGTTGCAGATGCGGATGTTACACTATTTCTTATCTTCCTTCTTAAACATACTTTAAAGGGTTGAACCTTGAACTGCGATGATAAAAATGCCTCACAGTTGATGGCGGGGTGAGATGGAAATACCTCGTGGCTACCACTGAAACTCCGGTTGCCTGCCCTTAGAGCAAATATGGCAGAGATAAGCCCGTTCTCTTGCTAAAGAGGTGTTGGATAGTTTGCATACCTACTCTTGCATTATTATGCGGTGGTAAGAGGCTTAATTACCCAGATGCAAAACATAAGCGATGAGAGGATTCTGCGCATAGACAGTTTGATAAGGCACAAAGCCAGGCTGCACCTAAACAGGGCACTCCATTTCTGCCCTGTCAAAGGCTGCAGCTTGATTTTGGCTTCTGGAAGTTTCTTTGTGGTATTTCAGCTTAGATAAGTGCATTTTTCAAGGGGTAGGCTGAAGGGGTAAGAGGTAGCACGGGGAAGACAGGAAGAACGTTTCACCCTGTTTTCTTCCCACTATTACTTTTATTTCATATTCAAATGTCATCGAAGGCAACGTTAAGGATTGTGATGCCAGAATATTTGTCTTGTAGGGGTTAGCTTGTACTGCCTGTATTCTTTCCCTCCTAAACACAGCACTGTACATTTCCACCATCTCTGCAGTACTCCCTGCCTCAAAATGGGAAGCTGTCAGTCCTGAATAAGCTGTAAGTTAATGCATTAAACATGGGTATGAGGGGAGGCAGAATTATTTCTATGCACTGGGAGGTGGGAAAGTTAAACTGTTCCTGTATTGTAAAGCCTGCTTGCAATGCTCAGGCAACAATACAAACAACAGCAGGAAAGAAAAATGCTGCATAAAAAGTGAGACAAGGCATTTCACAAAGGCTATGATTCAATGATAACCTTGACCTGAAATGTTTGGAACCTGACTCATGATGGATCATGACTCAAATCACTGGACAAACAAACACAAAAAAAGAGTTAGAGATCCAGGCTGTTCTGTGAGATGTTGTTGAAAGCCCTGATGTGCTACTTTTCACCTTGGAAAAGCTTCCTCTCCACCCCCATACACACTATGCCAGCTGGTAATAATTGCCTGAGCTGGAGGAGTGCCATAGCCCGTCACTTCACAGTCCTTCATCCAGTTCAGAGGTTATTGATCACGAGCCAAGTATCCTAGAAATTAGAGCAGACGATACAACGAAGTGCTGGGGTAGCAAAATGGTCTGTTGTGGCTTAACCCCAGCCAGAAGCTAAGCACCACACAGCTGCTCGCTCGCTCCCTGTCCTGCGTCCCCCACCCCACCTGTGGGATGGGAAAGAGAATCAGAAGAGTGAAAGTAAGAGAACTCATGGGTTGAGATAAAGACAGTTTAATAAGTAAAGCAAAAGCCATGCACACAAGCAAAGCAAAACAAGGAATTTGTTCACCACTTCCCATCGGCAGGCAGGTGTTCAGCCACCTCCAGGAAAACAGGGCTCCATCACACATAACGGTTACTTGGGAAGACAAACACCATCACTCTGATTGTCCACCCTTTCTCCTTCTGCCCCCAGGTTTCTATGCTGAGCATGATGTCATATGGCATGGAATATCCCTTCGGTCAGCTGGGGTCAGTTGTCCCAGCTGTGTCCCCTCCCAGCTTCTTTGGTTTCCCCTGCCTTCTTATTGGCAGGCCAGTACGAGAAGCTGAAAAAGTCCCTGACTGCTTAGCAACAACTAAAATATTAGTGTCCTATCAACATTAGTCTCATCCTAAATCCAAAACACAGCACTATTCCAGCTGCTAGTAAGAAAATTAACTCTATTCCAGCTGAAACCAAGACATGGTCCCTTCCCAGCTCAGACCCTTGGGGAAGGTGGAGGCAGTGCCAATGAATCAGGGTGCTGTCATCATCTGTGGGGATTGAGTGACAGCTTTAGCTATGGCTGCATTGTCAAGGGGAGACCTCAATTCATATCCTCTTCAGCATGCAGCAGAAGGGTTCCCGTGTTTCCCATTGAGTCCTCCAAAACCTGACTGAAGAGGGGAGAAAGGGCATCAGGCATCAATCTCTTCCCTCTCCTTTCTTTGCTGAATAATGCTCATGGAATTTAGTTGCATTGTATGGGTTAAAATCATCAACATGGAAACAGAACAGTTTATTTCAGCACAAACAGAACTAACATGTTTCTCTCTTTTTTTTTTTTTAAGACAAACTAAAAATCATTCTAATTAGAGCAAAAAAAAGGCTTTTTTCTTAAGTTAGCAACCAAGCTGAGAAATCAATTATTTGTGTAGCCCTATTTCATATCATCATTACAGTTAGTGCCAAGCTGTTTTAGTTCAATTTCATTAGCACAGAGTGTAATCTTAGCCACCTTAGTCTAGAGTTTGCTGACTTTTAAGGCTCTTTGTAATTGGTAAAAGTCTGAGGAAAAAGACTGTGACAGAACTTCCCAATAAATTTAATTGGTTGCAGACAGCTAAACAAATCTCTGCCTGTAACAGGTAAAGCTTGTGATAGTAGCTGAATTTAAAATGGTGAGTGGAAACTGTAGATTAGCTAGTTTGGCAGCTGAACAATTTAATGAAACAGTTAATTTAGAACTCTGTCCACAAAGGCTTGGACAAAAACTATCATAGCAACTCTGCATGCATTGATGGCTTGGTGATATTAATTTTGTGTCTTTGTAGGATTGCATATCTGATGAAGAAAAGAAATTGAACTGGTACAGTTCGCTTGGGTTTCTCTGAGACATTTGGCTATAAATGCCTTGTAACATCAGACTTTTGTCTTCAAACAAAACCACCAAAACAAAAATAACCTTCTTAGAGCAGGTCCCTGTTTAGGGACATGGTTTAGTGGTAACTTGGCAGCACTAGGTGAACAGCTAGACTTGATCTTAAAGGTCTTTTCCAACCTAGGCGATTCTATGATTTTATTCTAATGTACAATGTTACCACAAAACAGATAAATTCAGAACTGGTCTGCTTACTGGCATACCTCAATGTACTTGTCAATGGGAGGACGTTTGTGAGTTCTTAGTGATGGATATTTTCCTGATTCAACATTGCTGAATATTTCTGACATTTTGGCAGTGATTTGAAATCTGAGGCAATATAAAACTTGTAAATGACAGACTGAGTAGTAAACATTAAAGATGAGGTTGCTGAGGTTACTGAGACAATCAAGACTATCTACTTGTATGGCAGTGCTCTTGTGATGTGCCTCCTGATTTAGCCAAAAGCAAGGTCATATGTACATGTGGGAACTGAGAGCAAGGGTTTGCTTAACAGCTTAACTGCCTTGGAAAGCAGTCGGCTAGAAGACAGAGGGAGCTTGGAGAGTACTGTCCTAGCTGGAGCTCTCGAGGAACGTCTGTGGCAACTAGAGGCCAGCAGTATTTATAAAAAGAAAGAGAAACATCAAGGAAGACAGTTCTGCCTTCTAAAAATAAAGAAGACTTTTTGCCCAGCTACCCAGCCTGTGGTTTGGTGTTTTGGTTGTATTAGACAGCCCAACAGTGCTCTAGATAATTTAGGGTGGCATGACAAGCTTCCCAATGAGACTCAACAAGTCATTCAGTGCCATCATTGGAAGACAGTGAGAGGTCTCACACCAGAGTGCAACAAAATCCAGTGGCTGAAGGTCCTTTCATTTCATGACTGGAAGTAGAGCAGGCTTTTATGATTGCACTTTGGTATGCTTTTACCTACTGGATCACTTCATTAAGGTAAGGGTCAGGTCTCCCAGGCTCAGCGTTTCAAATGCTTACCTTCAGGAGCTAATTCCCCAGTGCAAAGCTTCCTCTGAAACACCATGCATTGTCTGTGGCTGGAGACGGGATGCTGTAGCGAAAAATAGTGGCTTCAAATTGCAAAGCATCCCTTCCCTTCAGCTCTGCAGCTGTATGCAGAATGAGCTGCAGCTCAGGGGCTCTGCATAAGACTGAGACACTGGGGCTATGATGGGATTTCCTGCTAGGATGGACTGCCAGTGATCTTTGGGGTTATTGATTTCTTCTGCAGCACGGTATATATCTTGCATTGGAATCAGATGGGTGTGTTTGATCTACTCAACTTTCGGCCATTGTTGGCCCTGTGCCATGTCCTGCTTTTGCCTCTGACCTCCAGCAATTCAGTCTTAGGGACTGACTAATGATTTTGGTCCTCTCTTCCCCTCCTCACATGGCAAAGCATTCTGGAAAGCTTACCTATCTTTGCTCATCAAGTGTCACGATTGTGCATCTGTCTCTTAGGGGATGTGGAGAGCAGATAAGAGGGTTTTTTTACAGATTTCGCTTCTAGGTCACCTTTTGGAATATTTTGGCATTGTCCTTCCAGCACTTGTTTGGTTCACAAATAACGTGTCTTTTGTGGGAAGAATTCCTTACATATTTTGCTTGTGACATCCAAGATCAGAACTCTGCTCTCTTCATCTCCAAAGCCCCTGGAAACGCCAAAGCTGAAGGAAAATTTTTACATTTTCTGCAAGTAGGAGACTTTGTAGCCAGACAAGAGAGAGAAGCAAAGATGATGCAGCTTTGTTTAAAAAGATGTGATAAGTTTGGGGGTTTTTTTCATTGCTCTTTTGTCTCTTTCTCTTCCAGTGATCAGAAACAAATGTTTCATGAAATGGGCTGATGACAGATGACTGAAAGGAAATCATGCAAATCTAAGACTGTTTCTTTTGAGAAGCAGACTTCAAGCCACTAGAACACTTACTTGAAGTGGCAACTACACACCTTTCTACTTCTTTCTTTCAGCAGCTAGTGCAGTTAGGTTATTTTACTGAATAACTTGGTGATTTTCTACAGTACAATTGTGACTTGCTTGACAGACAATATTGTTTAGACGGATATGACCTCTCTGAAGATGATGACTGCAGCTTAGGACCAGTCTGTTGCTGTGACGTGTGAAATACATCGTAGTCCATTAAGATCAAATGAATCGGGCACTTCCTCACAGGGGCAGTGTCTGCAGCCAGAAGTATTTATACTGATTAACTGCTTTTTTAGAACCCTTTTCTTGAATTGCTAACCTTCAAATAAGTCACCCCTTGGGAGATCATTGATGACACAGCCACTTGTCTCAAAATTCAGCTGCTTGATCTTTATTGAACTTGATGAGCAAACATTTAAATGATAATTGAGACACTAATTAAATGCTGTGCCTGGACTCCTGGTTCAGGATTGAAAGTAAAGACTAAATTATTTAATGATGATTTGGGGAATTACAGGTCCAGCTCTTTAGCAGACTTGGAAGAAAGAGGAGGTTGTTCAGGTGTTTGAACTCTGCTGCTGCTGCTGCCTACTTCTCTGAATATCTTGGTTGATCCCCTGGCTTTACAAGGGCATCACTAGGATCCTACTCACCTCAGTTGCCTAGCGAGTGTCAGGACATTATGTTTGCTCTGGTAAGAAAAATGGAAGTGTGGGACCTCAGCTTTGTTCTGTGCTTTCTTGTAATTCTCAGCGTGCAGTCTTGACGTTATTAATCCATATCTGCATTTGTAAGTTCACCTACCTTTGAAAAACACAATCTGGCTCCTGACTATAATTGAGTTGTTTAATTTTATATTTCAAATTCTTCCCTATTTCCTTCATTTCCATTCCTAATAAATTAGTTGTTTCTTCCTACATTTCCCACCTTGCCCTTTGTCGCTGTTCATGTACATCCCTACATTTCTGCTCTTTTTCCCTACAGACATACTTATGGCACCTGTTAAGGTAGTTAGGGTATTAGACCTTATCAAAATGTCTCAAGCTCTTTAGTAAGTCACATGTAACTCTATTCTCAAGTGACAGTAGAGGACTATTCCTCTCAACTTAGTCACGTATCATTGCTACTCTGTCCAGGAACCAGAGAAGTGAGAATCATGCTTGGCACTTCCACAGGGATCTCAGAGGCAGGCAAAAATTTCATCATTTCCAGTAATTTGTGCCCTGTGCAGAACAGATTTGTTCAACAGGGCCTGCGCAATGCTTAAGAGCTTGGTACGGTGCCAATTTTGCTTCTTCCTTTCCTATCCTGTCAGTACCGACAGCGTGCAGCAGAGCAATTTCCTTCGCTGGGGGGAGTCAGGAACTGCTACAGGAACAGACGCTAGGGAAGCAGATGGGGCAAGAGTTGATTTGGAGCAATGACAACTCCGTAACCTTTCAACGTCAGCCTGAGATTGCAACTTTCTCCGTATTCCCTAGCAGAAGGCAAGTCCAGGCGCAAGCAGAAGTACAGGCTTAGCGCTGTGCTCGAGCGGTGGTAGATGGCAGCTGGGCTTCTCGAGTGCAGCAGGCTGGCCCTGAAAATGCAGTTCATGGTACAGGGGGGGCTTTTTCTGTCTTATATAGCAGCCTTTATTGGAGTGAACACCTCAGGCTTTTAAAAGAGTTTAGCCTGGCAAGGCTTATCAGCCTAGTAGCAATGTGAACTCTTGTTTTACACGTGCTGAAACAGACACTCTTTGAGAACTGGTCAAAAGTTTCTTCTCTAGTAAGGACATCAACTCCTACACTGTTTTGAAAACTTGAGAGAGAGGTGTGTGTCCCAGGCCAGCCAGAAGGTCAGGGGCAGAGCCAGGTGTGAAATGGAGATGCACAGCCTCCCAGCCGTGCCGTTGAGAGACAGCTCCCCATGTGGAACATAACTGGGGTCTCCTCCCTTTCCACAGGAGCAAAGGCAGTCTGGGTTTTTGTTCCTGTTTGTCTTTTGTTAGGGGGCAGAGGGATGTTTGGTGTTTGTGTTTGCACGTTTTGGAGGGGAAAAAAAAAGAAGCATGATCTGGTTCTTCACCACTGTTTATCTGGATGATTCATAGTATAGTGGAGAACTTCAAGTCTAACCTACCTGACAAAGAATTCAGTCTCACACAACATTGTAGATGCTTTTCTGAAACCTCCATTGCTGCAACTTGTAAATGTATGCTGTACATGGTATAGAGGAGTCATGAAACCGGTCTAAGGAAGTGAGTCTTCAGTAGCCAATTTAAATTTACTCTTTTAGCCAGGTAAAATCCCATTTAAATGCACTCAATTGAAAATGGGGTTTTAAAACATTTAATAAGGCTACAGGGAGTTCCTTCTTTCAAAATATGTATCCCAGATTCCCTGGGTGGTTTCTTCAGGATGCTTTACAAAAATTTAATGATGACAAACCACAGGGTTAAGGCTGAGTAAGTGCTTATTGGATCACATATTTATTCGTTCTGGTGACTGATACATGATAAGATTGTAAAGATTGAGAGGTCCTCTGCCTTTTATTTAAAAATGGACTGCAGACCTGGCCAATTGACCATCAAAATAATTTATATTTTTTCAATCTGGGCTTTACCTTGAAATATATTTTAAGTGACGGATTTTCCTGTTCTGAAGTTGAATGACTGTTAACACGGAATCTGACGCAAAAGGTGCCTTCCTACACATGATTTATTTAGCAGGGAGCCAATGATAACATATTAACACATACCTGAAGATGCTTGGTCCCGTTGTGATGAGAAGTCTTGAGAACAATGGCATGGATGTGATGGGACTGGAAATAAAATGAAACATAATTGTACATTTAGTGCACTTGTTCACAGAGTTCCCAGAGATTTTTTCTATTAAGTGACTGTCACTTGAGAAGCAGCAGAAGAGCAAAAATAAATGAGTTTGTACATCAGATCTTGGTTTGCTGTATTACTCTTCAGCGTAAGATTTTACCTTGTGTCTCAAAACTACATGAATGGTTGTGAAGGGAAGCTGACAGCTTCCTAATGCTCTTTTCGCATGTGCTTGTCTATCCCTTTTTCCCTCCATTCATCCAAAAACCCCAAAATTAAACTAAACAAAACCCCAATCAGGTACTTGGCTGAAATGCTCCCTTTTCTGCATAAGTATTTAGACCTAAATCAGAGATGTTTTCTAGGGTGCTGTGTGTTGGGTGACTTGGAATAAAAATGCTGTCCAGCTGATGGCTTGTGCTGGTGGTACCTATAGTCTGTATCAAACTTCAGGTTTTTCATGGGGCTAAGTGGAAGGTGAATGCAAAATGTGGCTGCCTGTGTTACCAGCTGTTAAGCTGAACTTGAGAAGCACGATTAAGGCATTTCACCACAGGAAGCTCTTCTGTCAGCTGGGTCTCAGGGTGGGGATGCTGTGTTTTTCTGTGGAGGACAGAGGCCAGGCTCCTCTGAGGAGATGTGGTTAGAGCAGAGCTTTGCAGCCCACTGCACAGGTCGAGGTCCCTAATGTGACACTTATCACCAGCCAATTCAGAAATAGCCTCCAAGACGGGAGAGCAGTTTGGAGAATTATTACAATATTATTACAATGTTATAATATCTGGCACTGTCACATGTTGTGCACTGTTGATTTACAGCTTTAAAAAAAATAATCTAAGTCTAATGCTTGAGAAGAAGGCTGGTATCAGCTGATAAAGCTGATCTGTGTCATTCTGAGTAGCCCAGTCTCAACCAAAAATATTGTGGAGGAACAAGGATGGGTCAGTAGTTGGCTGTCTGGAGAAGAAATGTCACAACCTGTGAATAAGTTTTCTTACATCATGAGTGCTAGGAGACAAAGACAAAAACCAGCTGATAGGTTAGAGCTAACCTTTACAGAGGAAATGCTGGTTGTCAGAAGAGGGCAGGGAAGCAACACCAAGGTCCAGAACACCTTTGGGTGGTGCAAACACCTGAAACCTCCTGAAACCACTCACCCCTGCTCAAACTGCTTTTAATAAGCAGGTAACTAAAATTCAAGCACTTCCTTTATAAAGCTTTTTGATTTCAGAGAAGTGAATCACTGTCTGAAAGTTTGCTGGGAGGGTATTCTTCCAGGATTGCTTCACTCCTTTGCGAAGATGCTTGGTGTGCAGCTCAACACGCTGGCAGGCTATATCAGCCAGGCATTTACTCCTGCAAGTGCCACCTGCTCTGTTACAATCCTTGCCTCGCTGAAGCCACCAGCATCTTTCTGCTTGACCTGCAGGGTTAGCTCCCTCCTGTTGAACTTGGCTGCTCTCTTAAGAGAGTAATGGTTTGCTGAGCCGTTTGGCTAAGTGGCACTTGGCAACATCAGGGAAGTGAATGCATTCAGCTGGGTAGCGGACACACGTACGTTCAAGGGGTGCTGCTGTGTGCTCGATGGTGTGGCGTTATTTCATGCCTCGCATGTGCCTCCGGCGCCCTCGCTGTGCAGTTGACACAGCCCTCAGGCATCAAGCAGCTGGAGCAATTGCCGCAGAAGGTTAGCGAGGAAACGCGTGATAGCCAAAGTCGCAGGCTGAATTGAGATATCAGGGGGGAGGCAGCTATTACGTTCCAGCCCTTTTTAAAAACCATTCTGAGACTTGTAAGGTATTGTGTTGTGCTTGTTGCTGGATTTAAGGCCACTGACTGCCAGGCAGTGAAGGTCACTTTGTGCCTTCCTCCTTAAGGCAAGTTGCTGCTGTTTATATTAACAAGGGAACAGCAGTGCTGGCTAACTCCTGGCACGTTAGCCTGCGTCTCTCCTGGGGAACAGGTCTCCGATGGACTCCCCTAGGACCTGTATGCAAGTTGGAGAGTTGTATATCATGTCGATGTCAAGCCCAATCAGATCTTCCTTGTCAGGATGTGTTAGGGCAGCTGTCTGCAATTTGTGTGACAGTGCACATCTTTGCCAATAAACTACTTTTGCTCTCCCTTGTGCTGTGTCTGCCGTCTGCAGTGCCGCTGGGAAAGCTGCCAGCGAGAGAGAGAGCGGCTGCATGCACAAAAGGTGGCTGGGTGGCACCTCTTGTAATCTGCGTTCTGCGCGGTGTATTGATTGGCTTTGTGGATGGATCCCAGGGGGTGAACACAGACATCATGTACCACAACATGACATTTTAATCAGAGACAGGTTTAACTATTGGGAGCAGCTGGGATGATGTCTACTTAAAAAAAAGAAAATTGCACCCAAAAAACCCCCATATGCTGGTTATTGTTTAGAAGCTATATGTAGTTAAATGTAGGATACAAATGAGCAGCCTGTGAGGACTGAGAGCACTTTGAAGTAAAGCTGTAGTAAGTGCAAAGTGGTGGTACAAGTTAGACTCTGAAGTAAGCTTTTTGCAAACACAGGTGCGTGCACCATGGCCAAGCAGTGCAGCCTGCTCAGTGCAGCACCATTCCCACCTGGAGCATCGCTCCTGCCAGCTGTAAAATCACTTGGCTCACAGGATAGAAAGGTGTCCATGCTGCAGGAGGTGGGCCTGGTAAGAGATTTAAAGGAGAAGTTGGCCAGAGTTTTCTCTGTATTTGCAACGATGCGGAGTCGTGAGAAAGATGGAGTTCTTATGGGGTTGGTGTGCCAGTTCACCTCACCAACATCTTGAGTAAGGGCTGAAAAATGACCACCCCAGAAACACCAGGGAAGTTTATCCTCCTTCTCAGCCTGTAACACGCTGTGTAGCAGAGGAAGTTTAGCCTTCTGTGGTAAAATGTCAGGGTCCCGGAAGAGCTCTGTTAACCTTGAAAGTCTGCATAGTACGTTACTTTCTACCTGCAAAGTAGAAAGCACCACTTATTCACAGGCATGAATGATGCTGAATCTGGTTGAAAGGCAGACTTGAAAGGACATTCATCTTCTGTTTGTGGGAATTTAACTGAGTAGAAGCTTCTGAAATGCCAAAACAGAGAGAATCGCAAAATTATTCCCATAGCGCTGCCTGCCTTCTAATTACTGGCCATCTTTTGTGAAAAGAGGTAAGAGAAGCAGTTCACACAAGCGCAAGTGCTTGCAGACTTCTCTTCTGGGGAAAACGGTCGTCTTTCTTCTCTTGCTTTCGCATGCTTAAAATGAGGAAAGCAACATATCGGAATTGAGAGAGAGGAAAACCAGTCGATGTTACCTCGGTATCTGATGATCAAAGGTATGCTCCTCCTCTCCTGTGCCCTGAGAAGGGCAGCAACTGTTTCCCCAGGAGAACAGCACTTAGTTCAGAGCTGGAAATGCCCCTTCGCCCCCTGTGTGGCCACACAGACCAGGGGCTGCCTGCCTGCCTTCGGGGAACAGGGGATTTGTCTTTTCCCAGTAGAGACAGGGGAACTTAACCAGCCATCCTCTGCCAATAAAAAGAAGCAAGGAGATGAGTCTTGGAGAATGATTGTTCCCTGGGTAGTGACATGGCTGACATGTATTTTCTTGTGAGGAATGACAGTAGGCTACAGCTATTAAGTAGCAGTAATTTATGAAACTCATGGCCAGCTTTACCATTCAGCTTCCTTTTTTCGATTTGAAAGTCTGTGATTTTATTCTGACTACTATACTTTAAATGCAGAAAATAATAGAAGCTAAGAAAAAAACTGTTTGTTCTTTACATTCAGTTACCATTTTACTGTGTGCATTTTAACACTCAAAATGTACTGGCTGCTGGCTGGCATTTCCATCATGTTGGAGTGCCTGCATTCCTCTCATGTTTGTAATGAGGCACAAAGTATAGAGAACATAAATGACAGGAAAAAGGCTACAGTTTTTTTAATGACAAAAATCATATATATTTTAAAGCTCTAGCCTAAGGTTATAGCACAACAAAGCAGGCAAAGTCTTTTTCATCTGCAGTTTACTTGAAAACTAGGACCAAATTTGTGTCTCCCCAGGTAACAGAAAACAGCAGAGGATCTCCAGTACAAAAACAAAGACCCAGTCATACACCATCTGGCGCCGTAGAGTCAATGAGAGTTATTTTGCAAGAATCCAATGATATCTTTCTTTGTAGGAGTAAAACAGATAAGGGCAGGACAGTCAGAGAGCCAATGAGACAAAAGAAAATGAAAATGAAGGAAAACTAAAATAAGCCAATTCTGTGAAGCTATTAGAAAGAGGGTGTTACAATATCTGATGTGAGAGAGCTTAATTGGGACACACAACATTTTCCCCAACCTCACTAGACAAAAGGGTTGCACTGACTTTGCCATCAGAAATTATGAACAGCATCAGCTCTTCTAAGTTCTTAATATACATCACACCTTTTGTATGAATTTTTGCCAGAACTCTAGGGCAATTTTCTGAGATGAGAATTATCTTTCGCCGCCTGCAAATGGCACTTTTGTGAGGAGCTGTACTGAGGAAAAGATAGGTGAGATGTTGGTGGGGCAAGCCAGTGCAGCAAGGCTGTGCGGCTGACAAATGAGATTTCTGACAAGGAGACGTGTAGAGAAAAAATGAAAAGAACAAAGTTCAATTCCTGGTGATTCTAACAGACCGGTGAAATTGCAGGCTGTCATCAGGAAAATCCTGTTTCTCAGATACAAATGGACAGGGGACACTGACATGAAAATGCCAGTGAAAGGCAGTCTCTGGATTACGTTGTTAGGTGTAAATAGGCTTTACCTGGGTCTTGGCAAAGGGCTGGGAGTAGGGTTTTTAGCAAGCTCACTGTTACCGCTTGCATTACGGTAGCATTTAGAGGCGTGTTCAGGACCCATTATGTTGTTTATGTATGCATATACACATAGACATGTGGTCGGGCCCTCTGAGAACCATAAAATTGGTTTGGAAAGGTGAATGGTGAGAAAGAGACTCAAAAGAAAAGGCTCATTTTGCATCTGGGGAGTTACGCTTTAGAAAAATGAAATGCTTATCTAAAGCTCCAGGGAAAGCATGACAAAAGCCAGGAAAAGTTTCTCATCACTTGCCCCCTCGTCCTGCATGCTTTACCAGAAGGTATTACTGGAAACCTTCAGTGGCAAAGGGTCTGTGCAGTTTTGGGGGCTTCTCTTGTGCTTTCTGTGCACAGCAGAGTTTCTGTATAATGATGGAGCAGGAGCAGCCCGAAGGCTTTTCCTGTTATCTGGACACAGGGTGTCGATGCACGAATTTCTTCCTCAGGCTCGAACTTCCATTAAGTCAACTCATGCTGGAGTACTAAAAATGTAACAAAATTGAATTTGGGGAAGATGAAATGGATAAGAGATTTGGTGCTACTGGGAGTGTGAATCAGACCTTTTCTGCAGCAAAGTTGCAAATGTTACCTGAACATTGAGTGCACCAAAAGTGCCGATCACAGAGACAGTGAACTTCTCTGCTTTCTTGCAGTTCTGATCTGATAATGGGGAGTTTCCATTTGTTTCAGTACTTAAGCAATTGTCTGCGAACTAGCAACAAAATGAACTACCCAAGATGCTTTTAATAACTTTCGGGCAGGCCACTGTAATGAGCATTTGCAGCTATAGATATATGCTCTGATATTAAGCAGTGCTTTTTTGAGATAGTGTGGTGGATTTAGCTTATATTTAAGTAATGCCTTAGACCGTCATTTCTTAGATATTTTCATGTCTACCTTTGATCCGAAATGCGTTAAGCTAATGAGTGGGTAGAGAAAATGAGTTACTATGGGAACAACGTCTTTCTCTGGCTTACTGCCCCAGTTGGCTGCTCTGGCAATCGAAGCACGCTGCAAAATGGAGCAAGGCCACAAGAGACAAATGTGGGTTTCAATCTTAGAGGGAGCTTTTGAGGTCAGCTTTGGGGTACAGAGGATAACAGCAGATCCCTGGGAGCCATATCATGTGTTTAAAGCAAAACAAGAGGAGGGGGATGGAGCTGCTGTTCAACCATGATGAGGGAAAACCCTTACAAAGTGCGAGTCGTCTGGTGGAAAGAGACAAAACCTCTGCTGCTGTGTTTCTTGAGGTGAAATTGCTAAATGATTAAGGACAGTTGTTAAAGCACGAAGCTTTTAAATCTGTTCTAGTGATCGTTAATAAGGTAATTTATCATGAAATACCTATTTGAGCTGCATTTGCTTCCTGTTTTCTGCTGTAGACTCACAGAAGAAGCCGTCAGTGCCAAAAATATGGGTGTGTCTTCCTCTAACCTGGAGAGTGGTGGTATCTGCAGTGATTATGGTGACCTCTGGGGATGTGCTGTTCACTGGGAAGCAGCATCCTATATTGGTATCGAGTTTCCTCTGTTTGCACCTCCCTAAAAATTCCTATGCCATATAAAGCATGGGGAGAGAAAAAAGCTAAATTCCTTATTGTTGCTCATGTAATTAAGGTGAGAACTTTTCTCTGAGTGGATTTGAATCCTCTCTTTGGCCTATTGACTATGCTAGGCAAGGGGAAAGACACGTGGCCATCCTACCTCCCTTCGGCTCACTAGCTCTCAGCAGCATGCGAGCATTGGAGGGGTGCTCACCCCAACTTCAACACCTAGAGGTGAGCAGGAAATATTTCCTCTGGTCAATTTCTTTCTCTGATATCTTCATTCCCCACTATGTAATGTGTGTCATTTATTTTGCTTACTCTCTCAGGTAAAAAGCTATACAATTTACATGGTTAAATCAAATCAGGATCAAAGTAGCTTGATTTACATTTTTTAAAATGAAAAGTAACTAAAGAAAAATCAGTGAAATACCTCTTCAGGGTCAATATCAACAATGTAAACCACGATACTAAACATTAACAAAACATTAACAAATGCCTACTACTTTCTGAATTTCTAACTAGGTTTTAACTACCACTCTGCTACCCCTCTCCTGCTCCAATGTCTCTCTCCACAGTCACAAATTTTCATATCTTTTTATTTCTTTTCAAGCTGACTCCTGCTCTCAAAGTTTCTTGGTAGTCACTTGCTTGCTGTGCAACTCAGGTGGTGGTCAACCTAAGGAAGCTTCATCATCGGTAATTTCCTCCCAGCTCTATCAGTTTTGGGGCAGATGTCCTCTCAGACAGCTGCGGGTCTTACACTGACCCCCAGGTTACACCGAGGTTGCTCTCCCCCCCGGCTGCTGTTGTGCGGCAGCATCACTGGGGGGCTGTGTGGATCCCCCACGCCTGCCCTCAGACAGGTGCCTACCCCATTTTCATCACCGAGGCTGTGCTGCTCTGCCTGCCACCGTGGCGCCTGGATTTCTCTGACTTCTGGGTCTTTATTCAGCACCCCTACAATCTGAGCTTCACCCCTCTGGTGCCATTTCTGAAGTTTAATGTTCTGCTTATTGTTTGACTCCTTTATTTGCTGATTTTGTGTGTATGCCTCTCTGTTGGAAACCTCAGGGACTCCACTTAACTTTGGACTCACCTGCCCGTGAGCACCTAGCTGGGGTGGGCTAAATTGCTTTTTCACACGTGTGTATGTGGCGGGGGAAGGTCTCTCCCTGACTGTCTGTTGTTGCCACAGTCACATCCCAAAGCTAGGTAGGGTCACACTGTGCCTAAATGTTTCGAAGCAAGGATTTAAAACAACCAAGGCTTTCGTTCCGAGCTTAGCCGATGCAAATAATAGCAATACCTAAAGCACCCTGCGCTCAGGGTGTTGCAACACCTGCTTTCCCAGTCCGCACACGTGTAACAGAAGCATCTCCCTACCTGCCTTCGGCAGCGGTTCCTCTCCACCTCTGGCGTGTTCCCAAGCTCTTCTCCAGAGAGCTTTCAACGGTGCAAAGATGTCAATAATACAAAAAATTAATGTCAAGTGGCTGTCAATAATGTCTAAGTCTAAAAACATAACACACGTAAATCCATATTAATTAATTGCATCCCACTCTGAAATTTGAACAGTAAGCAAATTAGGAGGGATGCTATGGTGACAATGAACAATGCTTATTTTTTCCAGGGAAATGTTGAGAAGCAGAGCAGCTTTGGCACAAGTAAGTCCTTACTGGAGTTTGTTTATCTCCAATGTTCTTCTGAAAATTAACTTTTTTTTAATATTTGATAGTTAAGGGTATAATACTTACTCTACAGAAAGTAGAAGCACGTAATCATGATACTAAAAATTCTTTTAATGCATGTATTTTAATGTAAAAAGAGGAATTACATAGAAAAGCAGCAGATAAGAAATTATATTTTATCTCAGCACACAGAAAGTTTTTTCCTGTGGCCTGATCCCTATTCCTGCTATTTATTGTTCATCCTTCGGCCTTGCATCTGGTGTTCTTAGTTCGATCCAGCCTTCTGCTCTCAGAAGCATTTCTGTATCTTCTGAATGAGGTGGAGGGGCAGGGACCTCATCCTGGCACACACACACCTTGAAGGGGGTTACAGCAAACAAGGTGCATCAGACCAAGTCTCCAACACCACCACGCCGAACTGAGCCTGCGTGAAAGATACTTCATATAGACATATCAATATTTGCGCGGTGGGAGTTGTTGGAGTTTTTTTCTCTGATGTTTTTAAGATGAATATCTGATAGCATCAAGTTTTGTCCTCTATGTTTCAAAAAAGTTTTTGCAAATGGGAGGGGGGAGGAAAGAGCTACAGGAATAAAAAACAAAGCTTTAGAAAGGCCTTGATTTTTAATATGTAAAATAATCTCACTAGAACAAGCAAGGAAGAGACAAATAGTGGAACAGACTAACATATTTTTACCTTTAGAATAACACAGGCCTGTTTAATCTGGTGTAGAAAGTTTTCAATACAAGTTTTTTTTTCTTTGCACACTCAATCTGACCCAAATCCAGGCCAATGCCAGTCCTCCAGGGAAGCTCTCTCCTGCAGCTTCACTGCCGGTAGGTCTAGGATCGGGTGAGAGCGCAGTGACAACAGCCTCCTTTCTGAGGTCAGTTTTTCAGAGCGGTAGGTGACTGTGAACGTCATTGCGGTTATGGGGGAGCAGGGCTGACGTGGTGTGAGGAAGCTGGAAGGGAACGGACTGACAAAGACGAGGGCAGGGGGAGCTGTGCTTGTGCCACCCCGTGACCAACCCATGCTGGATCCAGGGGTGCATGACCCAAAACTCTTCCCATATCTAACAGCGAGCATCACTTCTTAAGAGTGGGAACAGGTGGCTGGGGAAGAGCTGCGTTTTGCGCCTCTGGGACCTCTCTGAGCCAAGTGCGCAAGTGCCTTCCTGGAGGATTTCTCCCTGAGCCAGAAGCTGTCCTAGTTCAGCTGATAAGAAGAGAGGAGATGATGAGTGGTGGGATCATGCCTGGCCATGAACATAAGGAAGCAAATGAAACATCACGTTCAAGCACACGGGTCCCGTTGTAAGGAAATGGGGCTTTGTGAGAGGAGGGGCTGGGAATCGCCTCAGGTTTTCCCACGCATCTTCCTCCTGTTCTTCCCTTGAACTCCCTGGCTTCTACAGAGGAGGGGGGACATGGCAGATGTCCAAGAATGACCTTTTCTTGGCTAGCGTCACTGTGAGAAGCTGATAGCCAAAACCCTCTTATCTGGGAGAGGAAAAACGTAAAGGAAGAGCAGGAAGAGGAAATGAAACGAAATATCTGTAAGTGGTTAAGAGTTAACAAGCCTGTTAGGTGCCACTGAACTGAAATTAGCTCTGCTGCTATGGAAATAAGAAAAGTTCTCCAAAGCAAGCTTCTTAATTCTGGTCGTGCTGGATATTCTTCCAGCCAAGCAGTACAATTTGTCAGGCACAACAGTTTCTCACAGATTACTCTGCGGAGTTCCTTTGGATGCTGAGAAACTGAGCAGTTCTTCTTCAGTCTCTGGTGGAGTAGCCAGTGTTATCAAAACATGGTGAGCTGCAGTGATTCCTACAATTACTCATGACTGATTTATTACTTGATTGTAGGAATTCAGTTTAACTAGGGGTTTTTTTCCCATCTCCCTTGCTCCCTAATTGATTTTTTTTTTGAATGCTGAATCTTTTACTTCCTCTCATAAAATGGATTAGAGTCATTATAGCTGCGTGCTTTTTAATCATTCTGCTGCATAATTACTGTTGCTGCTGTTGTCTTCTGGTTTACATTGTTTCTTTATTAACAGCTCTTATTGCCAGAAGCTTTAAACATTTAATAATCTGTCAAGGTGGTAATTTGTTTGTTTGGTTTTGTTTTGTTTTTTTTTTTACCTGAAGACCTTTTCAGTGATATCTGCAAGCACCTGGCCTGTTTGGATGCTTTAATATTCACTTATCTCTGTCTGGTTGGCCTCATGTGGTTTTTAATTACCTTTCTTCTAGATAACCAAAGTTATCCGCTCATCATATAGAAGATGTAAGCAGGTCACATACAACTGTATCAGGCAGTAAGAAAACAGACCCTCCAGAAACAGTAATGAGGCTGATGGCCAAAGATGACACATAGGCAAGCCTTCGTCTGTTGGCACTAGCAGAAAAGCCTTATGGCAGCCTGATCCAGCATTCATAGTAAACGCAGGCTGTAGTGGTTTCCATAACACAGAGGGATTATATCACCATTCCTTCTTTTTAATGCTTTTTGAGGTTTCCATTCAGAATCCCTGCAGAAACACAGCCATCCTTCTCCCCAGACTCCTTTAGGCATTTCCTTATCCAGCATGCCAGCTCTGGAACAGCTTGCCTTTCTCAAATGCCAGATAAAGCCAGACAGTTCATGGGTGGTATTTTATCTTTGTAAAAAAGCTCTTGGATCTCAGTTCTCGCTGACTTGAGCATAAGCCCTGAGGAGTCCTGTTAGGCTATTCCCCAGCAGCTGGTGTGCCCGTCAGCCTTCAGTCATCACTGATGGGCAGGACTGCTGAATGATGGCATTTTGCCACAGTGATGGACAGCAGTCTCCTCTGGGGTCAGAGCTGTGAGCTGCTCCACTGCCCAGCTCCCGTGGAGTGCACAACCAGTCTCCCACCAGGACAAGGCGCCGGTGGTCCTGCCGCAGCGGCTGCTCCTCACCCAAAGTGCCTGCTGGAGTCGGCAGCCTGGCTTCTGTATGTGTCCCTGGGCCCCCGTCATGGGCACGGGGTCTCAGAGGTGGGGCAGCACTCTGCAAGGCAGCTTCTCCTGTGTCTGCAAAGTGATGAGGAACTGGAGAGCATTGAGAAGGCTGAAGTTTATTATCTAGCACAGATTATTGAAACTGGGGACACGGTGGCCTGTCAGTAGGTAAAGAACTGTGGTGGTGAGAAGATGGTCAATTCTCCCCATCCTCCAAGGAGAGGACAAAATGTAATGGGTTTCCCTGGGTTAGAAGTAAGAAAAAAAACTTCTGAGTGCTGAAAGATGGTGAAGCTTGGGAACAGACTGCCTGGGGACCTGGCGGCATTTCAGCTGCTGGTGGTTACCAAAGAGTGTGTGAGACACAAGTCTGTCAAATATGACACAGATATGATGGGAGCCTCCCTTCTGGCAGGGCAGCGGGTCAGGCTGACTCTTAGTTCTCTTCACCGTCCTGCTTTCTGTGCATGGAAGTGCAAGCCAGGGGGAACAGAAACGCTGGTATTTGCACGTGTTACTCTCCCCAAAAGCCAAAAACAAAAACGCAAAATGAAAGTTGGCTTGTGGTTTTGACATACACAGAAAAGAATAAAATCCAAAGGAAGGGAGCAATCATTTATGCCTGAAA
This sequence comes from Burhinus oedicnemus, assembly GCA_008921705.1. Lineage (NCBI taxonomy): Eukaryota > Metazoa > Chordata > Aves > Charadriiformes > Burhinidae > Burhinus > Burhinus oedicnemus. The sequence goes on along the minus strand of VFFE01009068.1, from coordinate 4,531,572 downwards.
ATAATGATGAGTCAAGAATTACTTGTGGAAAAGAAGATATTTAATTATGTTTTAAATAACATCTTACACATTTATATCATCTTTACTTTACAGTTGTGTGTAGGGGAATTGGTTCCTTTTTTTTTTTTAACATTCCTTCAGCTGTTTTGAGGTAGGCTTTTTCATTAATGGAAATGACTGCATTTCTTTTAGCACCTTGTCTGTGCCTTATTATATCTTGCCAGAGGGCACGGGCAGATATTAATTCTGGGGTTTTTTCTTGTCTGTATGATAATCCAGACAAGATTTTGACAATTTCAGTACAATAGCCTCCTCTCAGGAAAGCTTTGATTGCACTAAAACATACTCTGAAGTGCTAATCTCCTAGTCTTCTAGAGTTCATTATTTGGACAGATAAAAATTGAGTTTAAAGTGACCCATAAGGTCTTCTTGCTAAGTTATAATCTCGTTAAAATGTTCTCAAATTGAGTTATGTGGACTGCATACCATGTATTGATTAAAGAAATCTTCTTAATGGAGTCATATAATAAGACTCTTGACATGATTTTATTTTTTTTTCTCCTTTGATGGAGTCAGTTTTTAACAGAAACTTCAGCATTTTGCTTTTTAAAGCTGTCACCATCTTGATGGCTTCTCGGTCAGATAAAGCTTTGACCTCTGGGCCACTTCCTCGTTTGAGGAAAACACAACTGCAAAATTAACTAGTCCTGTGCCATATTACATTGTTATGAAGAGGTTGAAGGTTGCTTTGAATCATCTCCTGAAGGACTGGTGGCCTTAATTCAAGAAGCATCCTTTGCATTTTCAAAACAGAAATTTTGGTAAGTGCTGCTTTCAAATGTCCTTTTTGCCATGATTTATAATTATTAATTCAGTTCTTTTTCAGACCGGAACAAAACCAAACAAAGGAGCAGTTAAATACATTCAGCAGTTAAGTCACCTTCAGCTATGACCCATGTTTTCTGGAAGATGGTCAAGCAGTCAGGCAAGTTGAAGTCAAGAGCTGCTCTGTGGTATTGGATAAAGAGGAGGGTTCTAACTTTACTACTGCCTTCTCTGGTCCCATCTATGCCTTTACTCTGCAAAATCTTTGTTTTGTGGATTTGGGACTTCTACAGCCATAGCCTTCTGTAGGCCTTTTTGTCCCTGGGTTGTTGTTGTGGTTTAACCCCAGCCGGCAACTAAGCACCATGCAGCCACTTACTCACACCCCCACGGCAAGATGGGGGAGAGAATCAGAAAAATAAAGGTGAGAAAACTCATGGATTGAGATAAAAACAGTTTAATAAGTAAAGCAAAACCACGCACACAAACAAAGCAGGGACAGTGTTTTAAGTCTTACTGTGGACCTTAGAGGAAAATTTCAACGTGCCCAAGAATGATGAGTCTTTGAACTCTATCTGACCTCCTCCAATGGATTTGCTTTTAAAGAAGGTAGTTTCAATAGTGATATTGGTTTTCTGATGCTCTGTGGCTCATCTACAAAAACTGCTCATCTGTGTTGATTGAGGAGGAAGGGAATAGGTTGCTTTATGTTTAAAAAAAAAAATTAAAAAAAATAATCAGTTAGGGTTTATTTTATTAAGTGTTGAAAATCTCATACAAAAAGCTTTTGTGGTAGGCAGATCATAGTCATTTAACTGAGACAACAACTTGGTTTCTGTAAAAATAAAAAATTAAAAATTCAATTGTCCTCTTTTTTTAAGATATTTTTCTGCAGATCTAGAGTTGACAGTATTTGTTCAATTCATTGTAATGACTACAAATGCTTCATCCCTTCAGAAGCCTTCATGATACCTCTAGGGACAGCTAAGCTTTAATATAAGATGTTTTCCTCTTTATCTCTGATTTTTCTCTCACATGATTTTCCCTTTTCTTTTCTCTAAATGTCTAGTTTTTGTTGCTCTAGCGTTAATTTTTTCACTTGAAAAGGTAACAGAAAAACAACGGTGTTTCAAATCTATTATCCGAATTTCTAGTGTCCAATTCTTACATAGAACTAAGCTATTTCTTGCTAAAATTATGTTGCAGGTTTGCTACTGAACAAGCTTAATCAGTCAATAGTTCCTGTTTGATAGAGTAAATAAATGATGTTGTGGTATGTGATAATCTCTGAGTTTTCCCACCACCTAACAGAAGGCTCATACCGAGGTGGGAGTGTGGAAATGGAGGAATTGACAGGCTCAGACAAATGAACAATTAAGTTGGTGTACTGAGGTCTGTGGCAAGGCAATAGAATAAGGTAGAATACGTGCCTGGAATATCAAAATCTTACACGCTACTTTAAAGTGTCCCAGGAGAGCTGCTGGACAGATACCGTGTGGAAAGCAAGCGATACTCTCATTACAGCAGATTACGTTGCTTATCAGTGGCCTAAAACTTGGAAATATGGGAAAATGAGCCCAGAACTGTTTGAAAAGAGTGTATATCTATTGCTAAAGCAAAATTCTGTTTGCTTTCAGGAAAGATATTTTGAAGCAACCTCTGGTCAAAGAGGAAGAGGTCTGACATGTTGCAAGGAGCAAAGTGTGGGAATTTTCAGCAGGAGGTCCTTTGATCCCAGGTTGCAGCCTGGCTGGCGGTGCCGGTAAGTCGTACAAGATTTACAAGTCACAGATTTCAAATGTCACCATTATCCAGCCATATCTGCAGTGTCACGAGGGGCAAAATGGCCGTGTGAAGTCGATATACTCACAGTATCTCTCATTTCTGTTTTACAGCCATGCTGTAAAATGTTTGCTTCTATTAGTACTCAATTAAGTAATTTCCCACTTCAGAAAAAGCAAACACGTGTAGTCAATGTAGTACACTGCCCTGCACCTCCAGTTTGGACAGAAGAGTTTCATCAGCAAATGCTTGAGCAGATGTAAAAGCATTGCTAAAGAAATGGACCCCAGTGAGGATCTGTTTCCAATTTTGGGGTAAGTTAACATGTTTGCTTTGGGATTACTTTTTTTTCTTCTGGACTTATTTCTTCCCTTAACGCCAATAAACTGCAAACTGGATGATAGAAAAGAAACTGGATTTTGAGTCGTAAGTGGGATTATTAACTAAATACCAGTTGCAGGATCTACACTGCCGACGTGTGAGCCAGAAAACACATCTTGACTGTACAATTTTATTTCTATTTTCATAGAAGGAGCAGTTAAAAAAAAAAAAATCATTATCACTTGCGTCTGAGCTGATTGTGTTTGATTTGGAAGTCACTGGGATGCAATAAACAGGAAACCCCAGGGTGCCATTTTACTAAGACAGTTTTCAGAGAGGAACCATGGTTTCTGCTGCAAAGCGCTGTTGATTTACATGGATTTTCTTTTCACATGTTTTGGCAAAATGTATCAGCTTGTGCTTCTTAGCATCAACAAATAATATTTGACTTGCAAACGAGCTCCTTGGCAAGTACCCAACCACAGGAGGCTTGGAGACTTGACTGAATAAAAAAGACTTTCATTTCACCGATTTGTGAACTGGCGCTATCCCTGCCGTGGTCATCCGCAGCTGCCCTCCCATCCTTGCTCTTGATTCTTGGATATCGAAGCTATTCAGCCTGTTAGCTTTTACCAAATTCTAAGCAATGAAAATTAAACATTTATTTTTTCAATTTCCATGTGAATGCCTTAAAGGGCTCTCAAGCTCATTTGTGCTCTCATGTTTGAAATTCATCTTTTCTGCCATGTGACATTGATATCTTTTCCCTCACTACGTAGGCCTTTCAAAATGTTCACCTTTTAAAGGGAAAAAGAAAAAAAGCATCTTACTTTGTATTTTTCCTGTACAGCCCTCTTGTTCATAATGAGCTTAAATATAAGGAACATAAACCCATCTGGAAATAAAATTATGTGCTAGGTTCACTGAAAAAAGTAATTACATTATAATCAAACTGTCACTTTATGAGATAGTGGGAGATGAAATACACCATAAGCTGACAAAAGAAGAGGACGGCCTGCTCTTTTAAATATCATCCATAACACAAAGCAGTGAAGAAACTCTGAATTACATACAGTGTGACCAGGAAAGCTCCTGGAGCCGGTCAGGGGGGCCACAGCTCTAAGACAAGTGAGACAGATATGCTTTCTTCTGGTGGAATGGGGTAACCTCCAGTTATATGAAGCCCAACGCATGTGCAGGCTGCCACTGTCAGTAGACTGACAGCCCAAGGGTGTTTGGACACAGGGTGGGACACACTGAGCTGTGGTTAGGAAATACACTCAATTCATGCATCCTGTTTTCCACGGACCTCCAGTCTCCGCAGCTGTGGCAGTTCTTGAGTTGTCGTCCTTGTTCGCTTCACGCAAAGCATTTGTGCCACACCAAGCCGTCAGCCTGTACTCAGCAGAGGCTGACTCGCATCTCAGGTTAAACGTGCAAATGAATTGGGAAAATGTGAATGTGTGAGGGGTTGTCTTTGTCCATGTCTTGCAGTTTCTTGGGGCCTCTTCAACCTGCATTGCCTTAGCGTGAATGGAAATGCACTGGTTTGAGGGGAAAATTATGGTCCTGTGCAGCCACTGAGTAGATGGCAGCATTCAGGTGGGAGTGACTTTTTTTAGTCCTTCAGGCCCTTGTCATGTGAGCTGCTGTTGAGCAAAGTCCTTTTTCCCTCCTGACATAATTTCTTGGAGATTTAAGTCCATTCCCTGCTTTCCTTTCTCTGCCAGCAATGGATTCTTTACACGGGCAGTCCCGACAGTGATCCTTGCTCTGACCCTTGAAAGCAGGCTGGTGGCAAGTAGTGGGCATGAATGTGGGACACAGGGAGAGGGAGAGGAGCTGATGATGTAACTTTAGATGTCAGCCTTGCCTTTCCAGCAAGGGTCAGGGAGGGGACAGGTGGGTGGCTGCAAGTTTATTCTCATGGATGGACTGAAGCTGGTGGAAGACTGGCACCCAGGAGAACCGCTCTTGCTACCAGTAATGTATCTAATGAAAGAGAAATTTGTTTTCATATAGGGCCTTTCTTCTGGTAACTGAAAAAAGCTTCAGGAATATGAATGGATCAAACTTTGTGGTTTTGTAGTCTGATTTTCTTTCTATTCTAGGAACAGAAATGATGACATACCAGGAGGTCCATGCTGTGGAAGAGGCACAGCTGATACCTTTATTCAGTGTCTTGCTTTTCTCTTTTCATGCCATGAATACAGTGACAGAGCAGCACAGCATGCTGTGCTGGCCGTGCACAGTGTTATTTCTATGCGCGGTGGGTAAGACCCACTTTGTGTATTCATGCCACATATCTATCTGGCAGTGTCCTGTGAGCCTCAGGAAAACAGAATCTGGGGGAGCCCGCTGGAGACTTCCCAATACTACAGCTTGCTTTTTCAAATTTAAATCTCTAATTTGTTTAAGTACAATTAATCTTCTTTTTCTAAGAAAACTGGTGAGATTTCAGTTCCAAGAACATGAACGTGAAATGAAGCTTCATCAAAAAGAAGTAATAATAAAACCCTGTCCAAATGCCTATGTAACTGTGTAGTCTCTGTTTTGACAGAAATATCTTTTGTCAGAAACACCTTTTGACAGTAGCTCTCTCCCCAGATAAAAGTAACAGTTTTAAAGCTACTTTTTTAACTTCTGTTACCAAATCTCCATACAAGCAACCCCACTCATGAAGTGCCAACAGTGGGCTGATGGCTGTAAGTTGTGTATCGAAGGCCTCATGGGCTTAAATTTAGCATCATCCTCATTTCATGTTATGCTGCTGTTGCTGGCAATAGACTTGGTTAAAATGCTATAGTTTTCTTCTCATTAAATTCACGCTCCTATAGCCACCTTTATCATGCAAGATGTGTAAGGTGTCTTGAATTACAAAAAAAACCCCTCAAACCAAACAAAAAAAAAATAGTATTCTCATGACAGAAGATGCAAGTAAGGTTTTCTTGGCTTTGATTGTGCAGACACTTTCATGAGGCCACTGTGGCCTGTTGGGCATAACAAGGCTATTTGAACTAGAAACGCTCTGATCCCCGTGTCTTGGATAGTCTCACTTTCTACATTGCTGTGGTGCTGCAAGGGTGAGGGCAGAGATGCTGGTTCATCTCCATGCCCATCTCGCTGCACACAGCAAGACTCATTGTTGAAGCCCCAAAGTCGCAGCAGAGCCACAGGTGGAATTTGTGCTCCCTGGTGGATTTGAATCCTTAAGAAAGGAGAACGACTAACATGTGCCACTTGTATTCACTCCCTTTGGGACCCACTGCCTTGCTGGCTCTTTCTGGCCATCCTCAAACTGACGTTGAGTTGCAACAGATGCTGCAAAAAAAGTTTCTAAATAGATCAGATGGTGCTTTCTTTTTTTTAAAAAAATCTGTTTAAACAGCTGGGGCTTGAGTGAAGTTATAAGGGTCTGTTTGTGGTATAGGTAAGCCTCATCGCTTCCACAGGGAAAGCTGAATTGAAGAAGAGGTATAACCACCTTCTTTTAGAAAACAAACAAAACCCTCGAATGTAGTATTGCTTAACAGTAGCACAGAAAGATGTAAGGCTTTTACTTCTGCTTCTAACCAAAGTGCATACACAGAAGATGTTTTTTTACAAAGCTAGCAAGAAGCTTTGGAGATGGTGTCAAAGAATTGGCAATACAGTATACTCTCTGGCCTTTGACTTAGCCTAAACTGATCGTTAGGGTCCCATAAACAGCTACATCTTTCTGCTATTGAATCCTCTTTGCCCTATGAAGATCATAGCAATGCAATAATAGCTCAGATAGATGTGACGCTGTAAGGCTAAATACTGGTTTTTACCTGCCTGCAGCAGCTGCTGCCCAGTGACCTAAACACTATGCATGATAAAAAGGAAAATACAAATTTTACCTTAAAAGTGATAGGTTTGGGATTTTTGGGGAAGTGGAGTCATGGAGGTGTGTAAAGACAAAATGACCCAGCTGGGCCTGGAGCAGTATTCTCAGGATGTATCACAGTTATAGACTATAGTAGGTGACATAGCTGACTCATCTTAGCCTGAAAATAAGAGTGGCAAAATGACCCTGGTAGGTTCATGTAGGTTCATGTCATTGCATATATCTCGGGAGTCTACACACAAGTTAAGAACTCTTGCCTGACTCAACAAACTTCATTTTAGATCTTGATGATTCTTTTTTTTTTTTTTATTTTAAACCCAGCCCTGCCCCGTTTTGCTTCCTTCAGCAACTGTGCTGAGTGGAAAACAGACATTTATTTTACTTTTTTGTGAGCTGGTCTGTTAATATCTATTCAGGGCCTGATGATTTTTCCTGATCCTGAACGGAAGAGAGATACTGGATCTTTGTATTGCTTCTCTGCAGGGGCCAGGGCACAAAGTCTCTGGCACAGCTTGACACTGAAGTATAAGGCCAAAATGTACTAGCAGAGCAGGATTATTTTCTAGCCACTAGATGCAACTTTTGTCGGAGGTGCTATAGGTCCCTCAACTGTCACCACAGGTCTGTGCTTTTCCTAGTAACCAAGCCTGCATGAACTAGTTTTTCTGAAAGCTGAAACTTGCATCCTCCTTTCTGAAATGGCTGAGCATCACCATCTCTTTGCATCATGTTGCTCTCCCTTTCTCTTTCCACCCCCGTGCCAAGATGCATCATATGGGCAGTATGACTCTGAAACTGTTCTACTGTACATTTTCCTTACAAGAACCCATATGAAGAGTGGTGAGGCTGATAACTCTTGTAGCTTCCTTCTGTTTTTTTCTTCGTCAAGCATGCTGAGACTGAGGAAAATTAATATCACACTTCTTATAAATCTGTCCCGGTGGCTGATGCAAACCCTCCTAAAAGCATGTCAAAACAACTAGCTTAAGCATGGCAATTTGCTAAAAAGTTCTGCTGTTGGAAGACAGGACAAACTCGTATGAAGGCTTGTAAGAAAAGAGCTTTGACTATTTGTAATCTCAAGATTTTAAATAGGATGTCAGCTCAGAGGTGTGTGATGAGTTTTGATTGTGGAGAAATCATAGATGGAGGTTTTAGGAATCAATCTCTGATGTACTTAAAAAAACCCATCTGTGCAATGTTTTTTCTCTGCCTGAAAGAAAGAAGCCTTCCATATGATCCTTGCTGTTCAAGCAAAGGGAGCAGGGCTTGTTGACCTGGATGAAATAAATCACTGGTCTTAATACAATATTGGAATGAAATACGCTCTAAAATCTAACCTCTGTGGGCCTAAGACAGTTGGCAGCTTTCACATGCACAAATGAGAAGCTGCTGATCTGCTTGCTTATTTTTCTGCTGTAATTGTCCTCCTCTTTGTAAAGACATATTATTCCATTTTTTACTCTGTAGAGTAAAGCTGTAATTGTTAATAATCAGGATTTTTGCTGTCTCATTATAAAATGCTCATGGCTTCATTAAAAGCAATGTGAGCTCTTTACACTCCTGACCTGACTTAAAATGGATGTGTAACGCAAAACAAGCACAATGGGAAGGGCTCTCCCATTCTCACTTAATGTGTTTTTTGAAGAAGGAAAACCCCTCCATTATAATACTTAATAATAAGTTCAGCTAAAAAATAGAGGCTTACAAAAAATCCAATTTTTTGTTGCATGGCTCCAAACTTTCTTGGTCCTATTGACAGGCATTGGAACCAAGTTCTCTCTAATTTAAATTCCATTATACACCCTTGAGTTCTGGCCTTAGAAATAAGTGGAGACCCGACCACAGCAACATTTAATCTAATTACTTATTTTGTTAGGACTAAATCTAATTTTTCAGTTAATTCATTGCACTGCATGCAGGCACATCAACACTGGATCCAAATTTCCTAGTAAAAAGTGACACTCCGCTAGAGTTTAGCATATGTCTTCAGCTCTATTCAGAAGCCTGTTCTTAGCCTGTCCTTACTGTTATTCTGACGCAAACTGATGTTCTTTGTCTCTACAGCCATATCTGACCAAGGTGTGGACATTTGCCTTTAGTTACCTGTACCAATGCAAAGGCAAGAAATAAGCTCAAAATCTGAGACATATATGTTACTGCCATGTGGGTTTGGTTTTTTGGTCTTTTTAGATTTCCCCTCCCTCCAATACAATTAACCTCATCATGCAGTCTTTCCAAACTGACTCAGTGCACGATACCTACTTGTTACAAGCACAATTTGCCCCTGCATATACCAATAGATCATTTCAAGCACAACCATTCCAAAAGGGAAAATGTAATAAACAGAAAGTTAGAGAATATTCAGAAATCAAAAATAAAACAGAGCTTACTCAGAGGCACAGAGTCCCAATGGAGCTTTTTATGTACAGAACATAAATCCAGTGAGTTGTAGTTGCTAAGACACATGGATGTCAAGGCTGAGGAGGAGTGACTTGCTACACGATTAATAACATAAGCAAATTACACCCAGACATGAAACTGCAAATAAAGTCAGAGCTCTGCCCTTAAAATGGTTTTGTACATTAGCACCATAACATTGAAATTAATCTTTACTCCTTTAGCATTCTCATAGCTATTGCAAGTAAATTTGCCATGATACCCATTGAACTATCGTTCATGCCAATGCTCTTTGGCAGCCATACTGTGAAGATGCTGATGAAAGTAGAGAGGTCATTTTATATGGAGCTGGTGTACCAGACAAGTGTTGCTCTGATCGCGTCCAAAGGAAAAGTGTGTGGCTTGGTCTTGTGGAAGCTGCCAACAGACCCGATTGAAAAAATACAGTATTCTGAAAGATAGCCTCATCTTTCTCACTATCAACCTAATTAAAAAGCTAATTGAAAATCAGCTCAGAATAAGCTTTCTCCCTGCAGACATGATCTTTTCTCAGGCTTCAAGTGATGCTTTTGAAGCATCAAAATATGTAGACAGTAGTCATGAACTGAGGCTGAGAACAGAGAGCACCCCTTTTGAGCCTCTCCAGGATGTGTTTGAGAATGAAAGCCTGGACTGATTCAGCCTTTATTTGTCCTACAGGCAACTGGGAAACTTAGAGCAGTTTATAGGCTTTTCATCACTGAGACAGATCTGAGAGTCACTGGCATGGAAATTAAATTTCAGGTAACAATAATGAGGAATATATCATGAGGACATGATAAGCAGCCAGTAAAATGCATGAGGTTTTTAAATCTGTAGGAAAGATACTGTCTTAGGTGAGCCATAATGTCCTTAAGGCTCTGTAGCAACGAAGGTTCAGGTAGCAGCCAGAAAAAGGTAAGTGAGGTTGAATGGTAGAGCCACCAAGTATTTTTAAGAAAAAACAGTGACAGAAGAGAACCAGTAATAGAAGCGCAATGTTACCGCTGTTGCACACATCCCAAATGAATAACCATGGTCAAAACCAACCAGAGGCATGTCAGGCCACTTCCTGAAAATCTCCCCAAGTTAGGAGCCTGAAGTCCCCCAGTATTTCCTGTTAGCGGCGTACCTCTTCATTCCCAGCTGCACCTATGTGCTGGTGAAAGCCTGTTTCAGAGCTGAAAAAGGAGTTGGGTGAAGGGTGCGGTTGACCAAAACATCCTTCTCTGTTAAAATTTATTGCTTGTTCAGTAGGTCCATGTATTTTCTTTCCCTCACCTATTAGTCTTATGAATTGCTTTATTTGTACCAGCCCCAAAATGATGCTTCCATTGTTATTAATTTCCTGTTCCACTAAAGCCAGTCAGTAGTTTTCAGGCCAGTCTGTGTCCCCAGTTGTAGACATCAGACTCACTCGTTCCATGGCTCCTCTTGCCTCTTCCCAGCCTGGCCTGACACATCCTCAATGAAGCGGTGACGCAGCAGGACTGCAGCCTCTCCCTCCCCTTCGTTCAGACTCAGCCCTCCATAACTGACCCCACTACAGGCAAGAGGCTGAAGACCCCCAGAGACCCCTGGGGTCGTCTCCAGCCTACATTATCCTGTGGCTCTGTGTCAGATGCCACAGACACAATGTTGGCTTGAAGCCAGGCTGGCTTTGAGATCGGCACTTTTTCTTGGCATAGCTTAAACATGCCGACTCTCTGGGATATCACTGGCTGGAATAACCAGCTCTGTCAGGCTCAGTAGGTAAACTGGAGGGATCCTGTCCTGAAGGAAAGTAGAGGGGAAAGAGGAACTCAGATTTGTATGTGAGGAGCTGAAGGATGGAAAGGTGAAGCATGTTGCACAGGTTTATAAAGCTTGCAGGAGCTGAGAACAGAGCTGGGGTATTTTGGAATCTGAAAAGTATCTCTGTGTTTCTTTATATAGCTGCACAGAAAAACAGATTTTTTTCAGGAGTACCAGCTGCCCTGGCTTGCTTGTGGCACGACAAACTGTTTTCTGAAGTATGGAATATAAGATCATGATTTGCAGCTGAACTTGTTAGTGTCTGAACTTGTTATTTGTTAGTTACCTTATTTAACATTTTTTAGAGGTACTGTCATAATGTCTATGGAGGGGACAGATGCGTAACAATCAATCTGACTTATGCAAATTAGAAGTGGGAAAGTGGGCTTAGGTAATGGGGATGTCATAAATATCCCTGAGTTATGAAGTGATGTGTTATTAGAAAGGTCAAGAGCAGGATGGAGTGATTGCTCACGACCTCATATACATCATGAGTCCCTTCTCCAATCCCTTTGCATCGGTCCTTTTGTACCTTTGAAAAACACATTGATAAGCAGATAGCTGGAAATGGAGTCTAGAGAGGATCATACCACGAGTTAAATTAACTCTACCAGAGGTGGATAACTGCGGTGCTAATTCTTCCCTGTGTACTGGTGTTACAGTGTCAGATATGGTGTATATTCAGATGCATTTCTCCAAGGAGAAATGAGGCCAATGAGTGATCGTTGCATCATATAACCAAGTAATTGTTTTTCAGCCTGCTGTAGATTACTATTGATGGCAAGAATTGCCAGGAGGCAGTCATATAGGGAATGGATCAGTGTGGGCATGAAAGCCGCCACAGCAAAGCTGAGATCTTACCCCAGAGTGGGGTATAAACAGAGGAAGGGGGTATGTGGGGGTGTGTGGGGGTGTGTGGGGGGGTGTGTGTGTGTGTGCTATGCGAGCAGCCCAGCAATAACTCCAAGCTGTCTTAACATTGGAACTTTCTTTACTGGATTTTTGGGTTAGCTTTCCCGGGCTGCTGATCTGAGATTGCGCTCTGCCTCTGTCAGGAAATCCTGCCGTGATGGTTGTGTTCCCTCCACTTGCTGGCTGTGTGTTCAGGTTTGCTATCATGAACTTGGTAATGGTGATGGCCATAAGGGCCCATTTGTCAAAAGAGTAACTCTCATTTAAGATGTCCCTGTAAGAAAGGAGTTCAGACAGGGGAGGTAAAGGGCAGAGGTTCTGGCTGCAACTCACAGACAGGGAGCTGAGTCGGTAAAGCGCATCGGTATGTACACTTACACACATTCGTCTCTTGGGAATGCATCCGGCATGTAAGTGCATTAGATTTGGATGCCCACGATGCCTATCACAGATATCCAGTGCTGGATGGTTATCAGACAAGTATCTTTGGATAAATATGTATTTCTAATGTTTATGCCACAGACATAGGGTGCAGCACTGAGGAAAAAACACAATGATTACACACATTTAGAAATAGAAAAAGTATATGGTGATTTAATGGGCAATTGCGTTGTATCTTTTGCCGCAATGTGCTAATTAGTAGAATCTTTGTAAGCCTCTGGAAATCCTTAGATGTTACAATATCTGTTCATTTCTTCTGAATTTTCCTTCATTGGCTTTTCCCAATTATTTAACAATGGGGAGTACTCAGAGAGCATCAAGTAAATCAAACAAGTTAAAACAGCATGTGGATGGGCACACATACAAATTCTGTATTTGAGAAATCATTTTTCAGGCAAAATTATTGAATTAATTAACCCTAATTGCTGAATAACTTTGTTACATTTATGTTTTACAGTTTATCTTGCTCAGTTAAACTTCATCATAATCAATAAGGGGTCTCTCAGGTCTCACTGAGGAGTATAACATCAGTGATTATTAACTTTGTCTCCATGGGAACAAAACCACTTCAGGAACCTTGAAGTTTATTTTAGGGTTAAGAAAGGTAACAATATTCAGCTCTACAGGGATCATCTTGTTCCGTGTCAGTTATTAAGCAATTAGGAAATTGTGGACTGTCTTTGAAAGGAGCTATTCTGTGGGCTTCTAGACAAGAAGCTGATTATGAAGATCTGGCGCCTAACATTTAGCAGCTGATTCATTGTCAGAGAGATATATTTTAGGCTATGGAGGTGTCATTTGTAAGTTTTAAATAATAGGAAAGAGTCACATTCCAGGAAAGTTTCTATTTGTGATTTTTGTCATTACCTTGTTGATGGTGGCTTGCTATTGAGTATGATTTATCATACGTAGATTTTGATGGTAACAGAGGATATGAAATAGAGTACCCTTCTGTGAAGTTCTGGTTCAACAAACCTGTCACTTCATATTTCTCAGTTCTGTTTTGTTATAAACCTGTGATGCCATTTTCACAATCAGTTCAACTTGTCTGACTAATAGAATACTCTATTTAGCGTAAGACTTGTAGCATGTGCACAATCTTTATCTGAAGCAGATGGAGAAACCATCCAGATGTGCGTTGTATGTACAATGCTATTGTGCTCAGTTGTTGAAGACACGGACAGAGTGCTTAAAAAACCAAATCCAAACAAAAACAAAATTGAAAGCCTACTATCATATTGGAATCTTTGTGTAATGGTAAACGTTGTGTGGGGACTCAAATCTCTTGAACAGGATGGTTGTTTCCAGTCTGGATGGCAACAGGACTTTCCATTGCGAGGGCCTTTGTATCAGCATTGTATCTATTGTTATTGATTATCTTAAACTATATATAAAGCACCTAAGTGTTCAAGAGATGGTGAGCATTTCTGCATTTCTCAGCGTCCCAGCTATGCAGAACTTGGTCAATTCTGCATTTGCAGGAACTATTTCTACTATTTCCAAGTGTCCCACTGTTATGGTTTGAGAAACCCACAACAATTTATTGTCATTTAGACAATTATTCTATCACCCGATGACCCCTCCCCACCCAGGAAGGGGGAATCGGGAAGAAAACCAGGAAACCCAGGGGTTGAAATATGAACAGAGTTAATAGAATAGACTAAATAATTAACAGTAATAACATTAAAGAACCAATAGCGATCCCGATACCAATAGAAAATATACAAGGATTACACTCAGCCAACTATAACAGTAGGAAGATGTGCACTCCCAGCAGTGGACAGTAAATGCTGGACACTGTGAGCGTTATGGCTTCAGGAGGAAGGGAAGGTCTCAGGGGTCTGGCACTGGGGCAATGAGTTTTCTGGATCGCCACCATCAAGGGAGAGCCCCCCTCCTCAGCAAGCTTTCTAATTTATATTGAATGTGACGTTCATGGTATGAAATAATCCTGTTGGCCAGCTTGGGTCAAGTGCCTGGGTCTCGCTCCTCCTCATCCCTGCGCCTGGCTAACTCAAAAAACACTGAGACCTTGACACCCACACACCATAGCTGGCTATAAAGTAAATATTTTCACAAATTCAGACACTCGAGTCTTCTAAAAGTACAGTTTTCTCAAGCATTAGAAAAGAAATTAGTCCTGTGTTGCTCAAACCAGGACACCTACCTATGCAGAACTTGGTCAATTCTGCAGCAGGAACTGCCTGGAGAGTCCCTGGGACAGCCAGATCCCCACCCAGGATGGTCATCAGCACACTGAAGCATAGAGATTCCTCTACCCATAGCAGGGATCTGCCTAGGGGAATCTAGCATTCTCCAAAATTCCCTCCTGAATAGCTCCTGAGAACATTAGTCATGTGTTTTGCTGTGAGAGTGACTAGGAGTTTGGTCAACACCATGCCTCACACACACCTTTTGTCTTATTAGTCCAGTGATTCCTCTGTGCAGAGACTAACCAGGGATCTGCTAAAATCCTGGAGCCCAAGGAATTAAGGACATAAATGCACTGGATGTACAAACAGGCACAAACTTGATGACACCACAACTATGATTATAGAACAAACTTGAGTTTCTTCCTCATATCTCACAAACAAATTAAATGCAATAGCTCTTGCCACACAATACACATAACAGTAATTTACAAGGTGTATTTCCATTCTTGCTGGTGCCCCAGGAAATGGTAGATGCTTGCCTCTGAGCTCACACTTCAGGAACTCCTTCATTTCTGTCATCGCTAGCTAAAATAAGTCATTTACATCACCAAACTGAAGCTTAATATATCTACATGCAAAATATTGTTGCCTGCTCAAAGCACTGCTTTCATACCCTCTGTAAATTGAAAAGACAGCTCCTTCTTAAGCTGTGGGTTGAATTTCAATGTGAATGAAATAAAAGCAGCAACATTTTCCAGGATATTAGCTTATAAACTTAATGCTAGCTACTTCACCTTTCATTTCTTGTTACTTGTGACATTTATACTTCTGTAACATTAGCAGTTGTTTACAATGGTTAGGTTGGTGAATAAAAACAAGATTAATAGAGCTTTTTCTGATAAGAGAATATAGGACAAAATTATTGGAAATGTCTTGACAGTTAAAGCATCCAACTTAAGATGCTTCATACAATGTTAGTAATCATTCAGTATTTTTGATCTGCAACTTCAGGTGGCAGAGGAGTAAAAAGCCAAGCTAATGTTAAGCAGCCTTTGGCAAACATAAATGGGTGTGCAGAAGCCACACAATTCAAATTGACATTTTCTACAAACAAAGGCAACTCTACACTGTTCAATAATTGAAAAATCCCTGTGGCATGAACATACATAATGATGGGCAGCGAAAATACTTCATCTTCTTTGCAGTGCTTGTTGTGGGTTTCATGACTGGAGCTTGCTGAATTATTCATTGGAAACAGTTCTTATTGTGGATGTGTCTCCTTTTTGCATTCAGAAGTCAAGTGATGCTGTGGTTCAGTTAGAAGAGGCTGTGATATGACACTCGGCTGGGTCATCTCCAGTGCCCAGATACCTAGCGTTGGGATGAGAGAATCAAAATGTCCCTTTGTAGAATCACAACTGTAGCTTTTAAAAATTTCATTTTCTCCCTAATTGTATTTAGTCTGTAGCTTATCACGCAATTAGGTGCCATACAACCTTCTCTTCATCCTATGTGTTGCTCAGCTTGCTACATGAACTTGTTGCTCGCTAGTCTCACACCATATCTGGACACGCATCTCTCTTCATGGATCTTCACGCACATTTAGTGATGCGAGTGCACAAAAAGGACTGAATGGAAGCTGTGAAGCTTCACTGTCATAGTGTTTTCCCAGATAGCCTCCTAACCAGTTCAAGGCTTTCTCTGGTAACCTGAAAGATAGACAAATATTTCTGGCCAGTGTACATGAAACTTGATTTCAAGTAACCAGTCGCTGCCATGCCTGTTCCAGCTAGTCATTGAGAGTTTTGTTTTAGCAGGCCACAAATATTTTTGCTCAGGTCACCAGCTTTGGAGCGTAAGCTCCTTGTGGCAAGGAAAAAGTTGTAGAAACTTCTTTAAAAGGTATTGACAGTGTTTTGCTCGGCATCAAGCAAGCTATCCCACTCAACTTCTGCACAATTAGTCTCCAAAATGATGAATCATCCAAAAACGTAGTTCCTTGTGACTGTCATCACCTTTGATGAAGTACAACTAGATTGTGGCCATCTCGCATATAGATAACACATTCAGTCAGTCAGCGTTGTTGTAGGGAAGAGGAGGAAGTCTCATACTTTTGGTTATGTTGCCAGTAAAGTGCTTAAGTATGTTCATCTCTTCCATTTTAATTTGTAAATGAATGGGCTACAAAAGCTAGATTCTTGCTTTGAGTAGAGTCTTGTAAATCATAAGCAAACCACCGACTTGAGAGAGAGAAGCCTACTCACTGGGATTGGATAATTCTTGTATGTAACTATTTTTTTTTTCCTAGAAAAACATTTCTAAAAGTGTGTAAAAACTTCTACCATTAAACTTGACCAATCTCTCTCTGCACTGTGTCTTTTTTAAACTAAAAATGATTATTTACTTTGGCATATTATAGAAAGTAGGATTTTTTTTAGTACATGCTAGAGTGTCTCGAGAACTGCACGCTAAACATCAATCTGCAATGTACCTGAATTTTCAGAAGAGTTTTTATGTTATTCCCATGCAGAGTCAATGAATGTTGTGGGGTTTTCTTAAATCCTTTGGAGGTGGAGAGGGAGAATTCTCCATTTCTCCTAATACTTTTTGAGAATTTGGTAAGCATTTCGAGGATTGTTTTGTATTATAAGCAACAAAGCTTGGTAGTTAAGAAGGGGAAGGAAAGGTAAGCACTAATAAATCTACATGCTATAGATTCAAATGACAGCTATAAAAAATTATTTGTATTCTCCAGGGATGGAGAAAAGCAAGTGCTAGAGAAAAAATCCCCAATCCCACATATCTCTTTTTAAGCTCTAAACTTTCAAATATGTTCCTTCCAGGTTGTGTATTCCCTACTGATTGTCCTATAATTTTCTGTGCTCAGTTTTACAGTGCATTAAGTATATTGTGTCATATTATTTTCCCAGAGCCAAAAATCACAGATAGCTGCTTATGTACACATTTGCCAGTGAAGCTGGCATGTACAAGATGTAAGGTTTCGAAAGAGCAAATCAAATAAAGGATAGGAAAGGGAAAAAGACTTCAGCACTTGGGAAGTGTAAGAAGAAAAACTTTTTCTTTTTTTTTATGTCATTAAATGTTAGCAAAAGATTCATGAGAAGTTTCAAATGAATATTTGAACAGTCCAAGTAATTTAAAGATGACCAAAGTAATTGAGAAATTCAGTTTCTAGTTTAATCTGACAAAGGAAAATATTTGTACAACAGAATGTTACTTTTCAATATGTGAAAAAGGAAATTACCATATACCTCTTCAAGCTCCAGCTTCTTCCCATTTTTAAAAACCTCCTAAATGTAGGATTTTCTTTATGTGAAGCAAAATTAGTTCCTTTTTCTCCCCATTTGTGCATGAAATGGGTGAACAAGAGAATCATTGTTTACCAGACTTCATTAGCTAGCAAAAAAATGGGCTGGCCCAGCCTCAGTTCCGACACCTTGTAGACCAAACCCAACTAAAACATGACTCCAGTCACAGTGGAGCAAACCTGTAGCTCCTCACTTGTGCTGGTGACATCTTGCCACAGTGAGATGAACCACCAGGGCACAGCTATGAAAAACCGCTCACTGACATATTTTTTGGTTTCCTCATCTCGCCATCCCTGCAGCTCCCTCTGTCATAAACAGCGTGACCAAGGGGTGTGGGGTGGCTCCTCGCCAGGGCTGCTTTCAGAGCAGCTTATTCTTGAGGTTTTCTTGTCTCAGGACTTTCTGCTCTTGGCATTCAGCTCTCAGATGCCTGGTGGCTTTCCCTGTGCTCAGAGCATCACTGCTGGCATGGGGGGGAGGCCCTGAGGCCAGATTGCTGAAGTCAAACTACACAAAAAAAACCAACAGGAAACCCCATGAGGGGACCTGGTACCTGAAAGCAGCGGTGTGGTACCCTGCTGTACCGATCAGTCCCCCATGTACCTCCTAAATATTTTGTTCAATGGCAAGAAATCAAAGGTAAATAAGCAAGTAGCATAGTCCATGTACGCTTGGGAGCGTAGCAGCTGAAGCTGCCTCATAGGGGACCATAAATCCAATAGCCAGCTACGTTTAAAAGAAAAAAAATAGTAAGGTCCATTTGAAATTGCACTGTGAGCCAATACCCATGACTCTATATAAGTCAGGAATGGCTTTTGAACACCATAAATCAATCCTTTAGATTATTAGAAGAAGAGGAGGTTTGGTCAGAAGATGTCAAGAGATAGCAGGCTGCAATAATTCCTAAAGGCACCTGGCTCGCCTTCACAGGTGTAACACTTCCAGAGATAAATATCAGGATAACAGAGTCCTTATCTAGGCTTTCTTGTTGAAGAGGAAATCTTAAAGAACTGATTTTTTTTTTTTGTCCCCAAGAAGCAGTAGAAGAGAGATCCTGCCTCTAGCGCTGCAAACAGTCTGTTGTAAAGATGCGCGTTTTTGTTCAATGCTTCAGTCAATGCTTTTGAAAAGTGAGTTTAGTTGCTATGGAGAGGGAAGTCTCCTCTCCCCTCACCAGCACCTTTCCTCCCCCAAGAAATGTGGATAAGCAGTCAACAACATGGCTTTCTTCACCCTACCCTTGCAGCATGTTTCAGCACTGTTTCTAGGCACCAAAGGTATTCATTCCTGGTTTTGTCATTTGCTGAGAAGCAGAATATGTTGGAAGCTGTGGTTGCAGATCCTAAGGTAAGGACACAGTGCAGGAGATTGCCAAGTCTAAATTCTGGACTGAGACATCTCCAAAAGAGCAACAGCCATGGAACAAAATGCAATGAATTGGTTGGGGTTTCCACCATATAGTAAAACCTGCTGAAACCTTCATGTGGTAAATCCAAGTTCTGGTGCAGCAAAATGCCACATATTTCAAAACAGGATTTGAAACGTACTCAGTCCCATCCAGAGGTCAATTAAAGTGATCACCTTTCAGTGACTTAGATTTGGCCAGTGTGAAATAAGATTTTTGGAGACAGGCACATCCCTTATAGAAAGGGACATGTTATTGAATTCTCATTGTACAGGAAATACTATTGATCCTTGCAAGCACTCCCGGAGAGATGTCATGAACTGGAGCAGGCCCTCGAGACTGTGTTTACTCTGACCAGTCTTCAAAAATGGTTCATCCAGGGTTACGATAAAGGCATGTTGTTGCTTTTCTGCTGCTTTCTTGTAGGGTAAATGAAAAATTCTTTACTTCAGAGCTGTCAGCCTAATGACTCTCACCAGAATTAATACAGCTTGCATGGAAAATACGATTTTGTTTAATTGCACCATAAGGAAAAGGGGAAAATAAAGGGGAAAACATATTGTAAAAGGATACCTTCACAGATATAAGTATGTCATGTAGCATTTCTAAAAAAGAGGGGAAACAAAAGAAAAAAGTGCATGCAATTTTTCCTGATAGTAGGATTAAGACACCTGATTAAATGTGTGAAAGAGACAGGAATTTTTTGAGTGAGGTTTCAGTGTTTTCTTTAAACAAGTGTTATAAAAAAAAAATCCTTGCAGGAGATGTCTCAGAAGATGACATTTTGATTGTTTTTCCCCTGATTAGGGAAAAAATTGAACTTCAGGGAAGTGGTTGGTGCTGCAGCGTTCCTGCTGTGGGAGAATGCAGGGTATCTGAGACGCATTTGGATCAGCTGTTGAATTTACTCATTACTCAGATTTTTTACACATAGATGAGTGCTACGTCAAGTCTTAAAATCCTGACTTTTTGCCACAGCCTGTTTTTTTAACCAGTTGTGCTTTATAAGGAGATATGAGTCTACTTTAAGACTTTGAAGCAGAAGGTGATAGTAATAAACAGGTTTTATATAGCTTTACAAGTTTCATACATATAAAGCATACATGGAATAAGAAAATGAAGGCAACACCTTACTTTTTCCAGCACTGTTGCAAATAAAATGATTGTTTATCAATAAATACATAATGCACTTTACAACCACATTATAAACAGTGGGAGCTGAACGAATTTCAATTATGCAGACCAACGATATTGTGCCATCCATTATATAAATCAAACCTAGGCATAGGCCTGTAAGCTTTTGCTGCTTCACTGATTTTTATTGCCGTACAAAATGATAACTGGAAACCATACAGAACAAGGCAAATTAAGAATCTATTGGGGAGAAAATGCAATTGGAAATGAACATCCTCCTGGAAGCTACATTCACAAGCCAAATGCCTTGTGAGATTTTATCTTCCATGCACAATGTGATGATATTCCTGTGCATATATGGTTAAATTAATTTTCCCTTATCGGCATAAAAATGTAGCTGGCTAAAATAGATTAGAACTGCATAATATGTTGGATCACATTTTATTTAGGTGGAGAAGAGGAAAATATTTAATTTCAGCCTGGAATGGTATTGAGCAGAATAAATGATTGAGTTCAAACAAAGAGATCGTGCTTCCCAGGGTTTTTTTCCTTTGTTGCATGAATGAAATGATCTGTAAATTCATGACAAGATGATGATTTTCTCAGTTGCAGAGCAGTGAAAAGAAAAGAAAATGATTTCTCTGTGGTCAAATAGAAACTTCTGATCCTGCTGGAGTCTAGTCTCACTCTTTGAAGGATTATTCAGTTTCTTCGTGTTCAGTCAGTCTGGTTTTGTACAGTTTGAAGCTAAGGTAGGATGAGGCAGTCTGTGTCCTGCAGGATTGTCCTGTAAAGGAACTCATCTTCTGAAGAACTGCAAAATGCCCATGTCTATTAATAAAACCCACCTTGGTCCACAGAGGGGAAGCAGCCGACTTCAAACCAACCCAGTCAAGGTGTACTATTAACCTGCCATTTGCTAGTAAGATTACATTTCCCTTTTTTAGCAGCAGTTTTGGTTCAAGTGGGGTCAGAGCCACCAGCCCAGGGGTGCCAGGCTTGTCCCTCTGCTAAACACATGCAGCAGCCCCTGGGGCCCTGAGGACGGTGTCCCCTGTACACAGCCCCACTGAAACTCATGAAATGGAGGACCATTTCATTGTGAGTTACAAAAACTGTAGGAGAAGGGTGGTATTTTTGTTTGTTTGTTTGTTTTCTAATTCTGTTTTACTTCTCCTTGTCACATCAGTGTTTCTTGAGGTTGGCTGGTTTTTAGATTTTTTTTACTTCAGCCACAATGTTATGGAGAATTATTCAGCCTTCAGCTATTTTTTATGAAAACTTTTGAAGAAGACATCTAGTGTGTGCCTTAGCTTCATCTTTCAATGACAAAAACCCCTTCAAACAAGACAGGCAAATATCTGCAGTAGGAGATTTATTTTGATAGCTACTTCTAGTTTCAGCCATGAAGATACTTTTTAATCCAAAATTCAAACATTATTGAGTTCAACTGGTAATCATTTAACTTTAAGACAAGACTTAATTGCTTATTTTTTTATTTAATTCCTTATTTTTGATGTTAGGTATTTCACTGTACTACTTCAATTTACCAGATTTAATTCATACCTGTTTCTACTCTGTGTTTAAGTAGATAATACTTAGTGTGCTGTGCTAAATGTTTTGGCCAATGTACCCTTCTAATGGCCACGACTCACTTCTCTCCATACCTTGTGTGGTGGAAACCTCTCAATAGCAGGCTGCATTGCATAAGTCCGTCAGAGGCTGATGGCACTGCTCTCCTGTGCCTGTCCTTCCCACGGACCTGAATGGAAATCTCAGCTGTTTGGGAGCTTGGGAGCTAAGCTCTGTTCACATCATCTCATTAGGATGGAAAATAGCTTATTCAAACTGCATTTAATGACAGGTTTATCCTGAGAATGCCTTGAATAACTCCTATGTTATTGTTCATTACACAGTAGTTCATGGAGTACTATCGGTGAATGGAGCCTCCTGAAGAAATACACATCCTGCTATATGAGTAATGGAAAATAGGTGCATTTTCTGTAAATGCTGCAATGCTATCTCCATGCAAGACCATCAAAACAGTGGTAAGATGTCTTCTCTGTCATGAAAGGGCTGACTTTGTCGATATTCGGGGAGATGGACGTTAAATGGCTTAATGAAGGGAAATGATTCCTTCAGAATGTGGGATTTTGTTGAAACCATAGTGGGAGTAGATACCACTTCTCTAGAAATTGTTAAACTAGACTGTGTTTATTAAACAACAGAAGAATTTAGCTTAATAAAATATATAAGCCAAGAATAACAACTGAGGTTTGTCAACTGCAATTTTTTTTTTTAGAAGTTTTGTGGATTATAACTAATATCTAGCTCTCGGGGGTTTTTTAACAGGTGTATCAAGTGGTTTTGTGAAAGACATTCCCTTTCCTTGCAAATCCCACTTATACCTATAGATCACCATATTTCTAAGCAACAGTTGCACCTTCTTAATTGAGGTATATCCTATTTGGGCAACCAGATCAAATGAGAGACATTGAAATAAATGGTAAATAATGATAATTCACTAGGTATCTATCACCTGATTTTACCAGTAATAGCAAGGTCTTTAGGTAAATTTAGTAAACAAAATCTGGTTGAAATAATTGTCAAAATAAATTATTCAGTTTGAGTTCTTTGTGATACAGATGTTTTAAACACTCAACACTTACATTATCAGAATTTTAAATGTCAGTTTCAAGGCATAATCCCTATATTTTAGAGAAGAGAAATGAGGAAGAAGACTCTTCAAGGCATGAAAGATCAAGTATATAAAAGTAGAGTTCATTTTAAAAATTAATTAATGGAAAAAATTTAAAAAAAAATCCCCACTCTTCCCCCTCCTCCCCTGGCCTACCCCCAAGTGGACAGTGGAAGTGGCAGCTATTGTGGTAAAACATTCCTTGGGCTGTCTATGTTGGAGGAAATGAAAAACCATTAAATGGATAATAGAATAAAAGTGCAATGAGATGTTCAGAGAATCCATCAATAAAAGGATGGCAAGCAATTGCTAAAGACAGCCCTTTCTAAATGTAGCTTTATTGCCAGAGGATGGAAAATTGAGAGAGAATTTGCAAACAATTGAATTTATGATAATAGCATATAAGTGTATCGTACCACCAAAGCAAAGCACAGAGCAAATATAAAAGACAAAATACACCAATGTCCCATGGAAGCCCTTGTGTTTCGCCTATTATCTTTTGGTACAGGAAACTGTAATATTCTGATATTAAAATCAGATACATTGCAAAATGCATTAGGAGGCAGTGACTAGGTGATATTCTGCTGTGCGTCTGCTTTAAGGTGAACTGTTGGAGTAAAAGAGATACAAGACGTGAGCGACAAGGAGCTTGCTCCTGTGTACTCCAGGTGCCTTTGTTCCTTGCCTTCGGTGATACCTGGACAATCTGATGCTCTTACCTTGGCAGTTTATGAGTAAATTACCTCTGGATAATTTGAGTCAATTTGAATTTTAAACCTGTTTGAAAATGCACTGTCACCGGATCTATTGAACCAGCAGAGGTGACTGCGAAATGACAGGCAGGAAGAAAATAATTAACTGATGGGCTCAGAGATGGAGCCTCCCAATAACTAGATAAACTGGAAAGGGGAAAACCAACTTCTGCCACAGGTCACAGATATCTCTTCTGGACAAAGCCCCAGACAAAGGCTGAGAGAGCTAAAACCCTGCGATTGAAAAACCACAAGCCCCAGGAAAACGTAAACTTTGAGGCAGCCTGCGCTCGGCGGGCAGGGCAGCACTGAGGGAGGGATGAGGAAGGCTTTCCTATAAGGCATATTGTGATTTTTTCTGTGCAAACAAATTGCTGGCATGTTTTCAAACAGGTTATTTATGTGTGGGGTTTTGGTTTTGGTGTTTTTTTAACTCCATGTCCCCACCTCGCGGTGCCAGCAGCCTGCTTCAGCAGCTGTGCCTCTCCTGGTGACCATGGGGGCTCTGGATGTCCCTGCTCCTGCCCAGGTATAACCGACCCCACCACAGTACCGCTGGCTGGGCCAGGGAAACGCCCCAGCTTTGAAGGCAATCTGGGATTTTTTATTGTTTTGGGTTTTTTAATGTGTAAACCCTGCTACTGCCGAGCAGAGTCAGCGAGAGGGTGCTGACTGGTTTTAGTAGGATGGCAGCGGGCGCTTGGGTTCAACCCTTTTTTTTCCCCGCTTCCACACACAGACCTTCCTGACTGCAGAAGCAGGGCGGCAGGAGGTGAGGAGCAGCGCTCTGCTGCTGTGTCCCCGCTTCGAGCCCGGCTCGTGGCTGGCGGCGGAGGCACAAGGCTGGGGGCGGGCTGCGGTGCTGCCAGCCTGCGTCCGCTCTCGCTCCTGCTGCCTTTGGCCTTCAGGTGGATGGTCTTTCCCCGGTGACCCACCAGCCAGCACGATGTGTTTGGGTGTCTCTGTGGACAGGGCAGCGGGCAGTGATGGGGTTATCTGGCTGCGTTGAGAGTCTGGAGATGATTCTCTGCAGAGCACTGAGGGGATGGAGGGTTTGCTAGACTTATCTTCTGTAGATTTTAGGTTGAGAATAGTGCTTGGAGACAGAATAAATAGGAATAAAGTAACCCAGGTCAGTATGTGTCATTCAGGAGCATCTGCTCTCCCTGAGATGAGCATAGACAGAGCTGAGCCTAAGTTCAGTTAAGCTGATTTGTCTGTAAGTCCTCTGCAAAGACTGAACCTGCAAACAAGCTTCCCATACTAAAAAGTCCTAGCTTGGAGGAACAGAAGAGCAAAGCCATCTTTGCGAAGAGCCAATAATAATAATTAAAAATCCAATTTCTGTTAATTACTTCCCAGGCCTCAACAGCAAACACCAAGGATGGAAGATGGAAAGTTTTGAAAATGGTAAGAAGTTGCTATAAGATAATCAGCAGTGAGATATTTGCTGGCTTTCAAAACAGTATGGGACAGGGGGAGCCCAAAGAAATTACCTGGAGAAGTGAAAGTAAGCTGAGGCAGCCCATCTCAGCCTGGCCCTGCAGAGAACAGAGCTTGGAGAGTGCCACTAGTATGAACAAAAATGTGAGAACAGCCAGTCGATGGCCCTGTTGAGGTGGTGGGACAAGGTATTTTTTACATTTTACTGCCAGGTAAAATATGTCTAAGCCAAGCCTCTGTTTTAAAGAGAAAGCCTTGAATGTTAATGGCTTGGGCTGCAGCACTGCCTTGTGTCTCTCCCTGAAAACAGTTGCTAAAAGTCTAATTAGCATGTATTACAGCGTTGCTGTTATTAATGACTCTGCTTTTCCTGAAGTAAAATACTTCTGATTTATGGGAGTTTTTTTGTTTTACACTGTTTTACCTGAAGCATAACAATTACTGTATCTCTGGGAAAGCCCATAAATGACAGAGGTACAGCAATGTGAGTTCTGTTGAAAGATTTAAGCCTATTATTCCAAGAAGTGTAGTTGTCTTGGCAGGAAACAGGGATTTAAGTACCTTTGAGACATTTGCCTTTAATTGTGGAGGAATGGCATCACCAGCTGCAAAAAAAGTTTAATCCTCCGAAATGTTTGTCTTACTCATTAGCATCTCGTTGAGGCATTGATTACAAAGACAAGGGCTGGAGAGATGTATCTGGCATGGCTGCCCTGGCTGAGGGGGCAAGCAGAGCCATGTGGGTTGAGCTGAGCCTGGCCTCAGGGGAGTCTCTGGGACCTCCAAACAATTTACGTCTTTGAGCAACTAAAGATCTGCAGTGTGGTTACGTGATGTTATGGGCAGCAGCTATCTGTACCTTAGCTAAGAGGTGGAAAAGTTCAAGGCTAGTTGCAAACCTGATAAAGCTGGAGGACAACTGCAGGGATGTTGAGGGCTGGGATGGAGGCTAGCCATGTGCCTTCACAGGGAACAATGACTGGGGTCATGTTGTTTCCCCTGTCTTTGTCTTAGGCATCCAGGAGTCTGATGCATCTGGTGCTGGTGTCCCAGGAGCAGCCCTGTAAGTACAACAGTGCATGGGGAGCAGGGGGGAAGTATTTTGGCTTCAGCCTGAGCAGCTCAAGAGTTGTACTCTGTTTTTCTGTACTACTAGAACTCTTCTGTTAAAAGGTATATACCTGGCAAAAAAAAAAAAAAAAATTAAAAATTCCATTTTCTGAGATTACTTTTTATATTAGGAAAAATTTGGGTGGCCTCACCTACATTTTTTGGAAAGCCACAATAGAAATTAACATGGATAAATTCTTCACGACTGTGCCACTTCTCTAATTATGAATGCTTTAAACCTTGTTTGTCAGAAAGCTGTGATGGACTTTGCAAGCATGGATATGAAGCTGTGGCTGCTGCTTTCTCCCCAGGAGCTGCCTCTCCCACCAATCACTACCAGCATGGTGGCCGTTTGACGAGCTCTGCCAAGGCTGGCTGCTTGAAATCACTAGCTAGTCATAACAAGTGCTCAGCAGGCTGCCCTTGCCCCTTCTGCCTCCTCCTGTTCCCCAACCAGGAATCCTAATTTACTCAGCTGTCTTTAAGTACAGGTCTGATTCAGTATTGTATTTGTCATCCCCAACTTTCTTGATTCAAGTAGAACAGCTGAAAAGTAGCAAACGCAACACTGCATCTGGTGGGGTCCAGCCCTGTAGAAATGTCTGTCTAAAAGCTGGAGTTGGGCTCTCCTTTTCTATAAATTAAATAAGCTCTTTACAGAGGGAACTGTGCATTTCCTTGTCAATCACTGCCTTCTGCCAAGCGCTCAGCTTTCATTCCAAGTCTGTTCACCATCAGCCCTGTCTTCAATTTATTCCATATAAATTGAGATGCTGTAATTGGACTTCTCCAAGTCTCCACAGCCTCGTCTTAAAGTACCCCAAGTGTCTTATCCAGGCTTCGATTACTCCTCTGACAGACTACAGGTATCCTGCTTGTTTGTTTATTAGGCAGCTTCTTATCTCTGTTGTAGTCTTAAGAAACTCCCTCATTTCAGTTGCACAGCTCTAGTAATTATGTTTCCTGCTTTTCTGCTCTGGCTGGTGCTACCTTAGCCTATATAAAGAGAGCAGAAGAAAGAGGTGCAAGAAAGAAAATGTTACCGCTGGTAGCAGTCAACAGTGTAAGGTGAGAACCCTGGTCATACACATCGGATGCTGAATCCTGTAAAGCTGGGGTATTGAGCAGACCAAAAAAGGTACTAACACAAGGCCAGGGACTGAAAAGATGAATAGGATAAGATAGATTATCTTTTCACAAAGCCTACTTATTGCTTTTTTCCATTGTCAACCCGTACCGATTGCATAATCACTGGCAAGATGAGCATGACTTGAGGTTGCAGAGATACATCTGAATCTTCATCAAACGGCAACATGCACCTAACAGGCTGCTAAAGTACAAATATTCTGATTTTTCACTTGAAATAATACCTAAAGTTAGAAAAAGATTGAGGATTTACAAATGCCATTTATCCCCTGGAGAAAGGAGCCTGACTGGAATGCATTTGAAGGCGCTGCAAATTAGAAATGTTTTAATCATGTATTCCCACTGGTAAGCACACATAACAGCAACAAGTATTTATCCAGATGGATGAACGCGAGAATCAGTTTTGGCCTTAAGCTGTCACCGCTTCTAGCCAGCCACATATTTCACTGGTGGGTCTTGCTGACATGCCGTCTTCTTTGCCGAGAGCATCGGGGTGTCTCCAGCTGCTTGCCAGCCCTTCCCTCTCTTCACTGGGCTGCTCCCAGTTGCTCATCAGGCTGTGCCAAGTACATGGGCGGCTGGAGCTGGTCCGTCTGCTAGCCTTTCACAGGGGAACAATTTGGGCCTGTCTTTCTGGAGGTCAGCAATACTGCCAGGATCTTGTACAATGTGATGCACTACGGGCACTACAGGAGCCTGACAAAAGGTTAAATCAGACACTTGCCTGGCACTGTTTTAATTACTCAATAGGACAGCGCAGGGTACTGCCTGCCAGTGCTGCTGCTGCTCGTTTAGCCACCCTTAAATTTTGTTCAGGCAGGAAGGAGTTTTAATAAATTATTGCTGAGCAAGGAGCGTGGACATAGCGCTGTGTCATAAAACAGGACGTTTTTTAAACTAATTTCAGTCTTTCTGGGTCACAGTTCAGCTTCTTTCCTTTGAACTCCTGTAGGGGAATTCAACCTACTCTCAGAGTTAAGGGTGGGGTTTTTTTTTCCCCTTTGGCAGAGCCTTGAACGCCTTCTTTTTTCAAATAGAGAGGCTGATCCTCTGACTCAGATGAGGAAACTGCCTCATAGGCATGAGAAAGATCAGCAGGGGAAACTGGCCTTTATGCGCAGGGTCTGAGACCCAAAAAACATGACTTGCATACCTAGCTTCTGTCCTCTTGACAAGTAACTGATTTCTGTAGTAAGATGAAGTCTAGCCAATATCATTTTAAGGCTAAATCCAGAGAAAGTCTGGAAGAAGGCAGACAAAGCTGAGTTGTTAAAAATGCAATGGGGTATTACGGAAGGGCTTTCAGATGATGATGATGGTACTGGCAGCACAAGTGCATCAGGGCTAAGCTGTCAGAGCAATTTCAGCGCAAGTTTTTGGTGCCTGCTTTCCAGCTGCAAAAAATGCATGTGCGCTAGGGAGCTTTTTCAGGCCCAGAAGACTGGACACTTAAAATTGACCTAGAGTTACATAGTTATGGATTAATCTATACAGACACAAAATGTCTCTTTCAACTGATTCTTCATGCAAAGAGTAGGGACCGTGGGTGCCTGTTGAGCTTTCTCCCTTGAGAGTCACAAGAGACTGTCTGTGAAAGGTGATGTTGGAGGTGCCCTACCCAGCCTTGCTCCCCAATCCAAAGCAAGAACCCTAGCCTTTGCATGTAAACCAGTAGCTTTAAAAAAAAAAAACAACCAAAAACAAACAAACAAAAAAACCCCAACATCAGCTGCATAATTCAGAGCCCTCTCCATTATTGACACCTCTATAATGTATCTCAGGAAGGATTGGCAGGGCGCAGGGTCTGAAATGCCTGAAAGCCAAGGGGGCCAGGAAAAGCCCTGGCGTTGCTGGCCGGAGGGGATGGCTGTCTGCGCGTGGCAGCAGGACCTGTGCCAAATGGGCTCCGGCAGCAGCATCTTGTCCTCGGTGCCCTGGCAGGCAGGGCAGCAGCCCTGCTTCTTAGCCTATCTCTGGGTTTACTGCTTTGCACATGAGATTAATAAGATTTGTCATAAAAAATATGCACATTGACCGTCTGTGTTAATAATTGACTTAACGAGGATCTAACCGCCTCTAGCCCATCCCAGAGAAGTTAATTGAGGGGATTGTGTTTATAATCTGCCTTGAGAGTCCTAATCTTCTGTTCCGGCGCTGCCAAGCCACGGATTGATTGATTGATTTTGGTCTCTTGGAGCAAAATAACAACCTCCTGAGACAGACTTTGGCAGTTTCCCAAAGAGAAAGTACACGGCATGGGGAACCAGGAAAAAAATATAGACTTCTTCATGGTTTTTAAATGTGGGTTGCTAAATCCCGCTTCCTAGAAAATGCAAGCCAGTAAATGTTGAGCTCTTAGGTATGCTTCAGGTCCTATGAAAAAGCTGCTGTTGTTAACTTGTGTCTTTTTGTATAGATGATAGATGAAGTTTTTTCTGAGAATTGGTGTGAGGGGTTTAAATAACAAAGCGAAACAGGAGGTCACCCCTGCCTTTTGAGGGGTAGCAAGCAAGGTCTTACAGAGATAACTCTTCTAGGTCTGGGACCTCCTCGCCAGAGGAATCGCCCAACTTCTTGAGATACTGCATGAGGAGCAGGTCAGGGGGTAGCAAAACACGGTTCTGGTGAAAGAAGGAAAAGTTAGCCATAGAGAAAGATTGCTGGAAATGGCCACTGCAACTGAAAAATGGAAAATTGCAGCAAAACATGCTGGAGAGCCTGTCAGGAGATCTAATCCTTCATTTTGTGCCAAAGCCAGATTAACTGCACCTAAGCTATTTTTTGGTTAATATTTTTTATAGATAATAATTCTATGTATAAGTTAGCTAATATACTTACTCTGTTCAATATTTTGTCCATTTTGATACAGCAGATTACTTCCCTGAAAAAATCCTAGTTATTCCCTGTGGACAACTAGTGTACAATGTAGGTACCAATCCCATAAAGCTGTTCATGTACTTTTTCTGTTCAGGAAAAGTGGGCCACCCTCCCGAGGATTCAAATAAATAGATTTATCACACCCAGTGTATTCAAACACAGGCAACATTCACATTGATATAATAAAACATTTCTTCTGGGTGAATGGACCACATCTATGGACTGCCTCTTTCCCTTCTTGTTTCATATATGGGTTGTTCAGTGTTTCTACTGTTCAAACCACTGAACTATATATGAATTTTCTTTGAACTTATATTTGTTTCATTATGCACCCTGCCCTCTTCAGCTTCCTGGGAACCAGAGCCAATGCAAAGCAGGAAGCCTGCCAGAGAAGTCCAATATCTGAGGGTGATATGAGATTACAGCCCAAATCTAATAAGGATAGATTAGTTTTATTTCCCATTTAGCCACGAGCGTTGCTGTTAGAACAAGATATTAAATCAGACTTCTAAAATTGTACCTGTACTCTGAGCAGCTGGTCAGCTGTACCGATCCCCAGCCCTGGTACTTTCTGTTGCATCCTGAAAGACTACGGCCAAGACTTTCCAGAAGCACTGCAAGACAAATGCGTCTCTGACGTATTCAGGTAAATCACTGAAATGATTTTGATCCAGGCCTCCTGCAAACAGATCTATGGCACTTCTAAACTTGTTTTTTCGTGCAACTCTGTGGTGGGCTTCTTTTCCTTCTTGACAAGCTCTGTGCTGTACGGTAGCATCTGTTATAGAAATACACCATGTGAGTCAGTGTAATTTTAGAGGGAGAAAGGATGACTGGTAATGGCTGCGGCTGCCTTAGTTTGCATGATGTTTGCTGCTGCGGCTGCTGTGCAGCTGAGCAGGGGGTAGGGGAGGGAAGTGTCCTCTGGAGAGTCTGATTCACAACAAGCCAACTTGGTTCAGTTCTGTAATGAGAGATTTTTCCTTATTTGCAATTAAAATGTCAAATAACGTTAGAACTATTTGATTTGTGCTCAGTCACAGTGCAATTCTCCAGCTTACTGACTTTGAGGAAAATCCTGCAAGATGCTTCTTTTTTTTAATCCAATTACAGTATCAGACTGGAATTAATTTACTGAATCATTGATTTTCCAAGGGCCAAAAGGTGGCTTCATCCTTTTGGGAAACAAGACTTGGGGAACACAGGCGGCTTCCCTTGTCTGCACAGTGGTGCTCTTTTGGGGAGACATAGTCTGGAAATGCCCAGGTGCCGCCCATCGACTTGGGCAGTGCTCTGGTGAGGCCCTTAAACCCACTGAGCCGCTGCATATTCATTTTGAAAATGAAGGCAATCATGCAAAATAGAAATTAACTGCTCTAGTAGAGGTCTGAAATGATTTCATTGCCATTAGCAGCATTGCTAAGCTCAATCAGCTGTGGAGAAGTTAAAGCATAACCTCATTTCAGGCAGGAGGGAGAGCGGTGTTCAGTTGAGTGGTGCCGGTGGGTTGGTAGGTCAGGAGAGTGCTCTCGGGAGCAGGTAGGTCACACATCAGTGACTGGGATGGAAATTCTATCTAGGACAAGGGGTCAAACTGGGAGGAGGTGACTACCAGTCTACTCTGTTCACAACCAAAATTCCAGGCCTGGTGATACCTGGGAATAGTTTTCATGACATGATTGTCCCTCCCTATACTTTGGACAATAAATGGGTGATCAGTGACTCTCAAATCCCTGCTAGTTGGGATACTGTGTTTCACTGAAGCAAGGAGAAGCAGTGCAGGCCCTTCCTAGTATTGTTTCAGGAGGTGACAGACTCAGCTAGAAACTGAACATCTATTTCACATGGGCAGTGACCCTTACAAACCAACCAAAAGCTAGAAATCTTTCTTAATTTTAGTGGTGGTTGAAACTTTAGGAACTTATATTGAATGCTGAAAGAAGTATTATCTGTTGAAAACGATCTGAATTCCCCATCCTTTTCTTTAGCTACTTGGCCAAGAGTGACCTGGAAGGAGATCAGTGAGCAGCGCACGTTGCCATGCTAGCAAGTCCTCGCAGGCTCCTTAGGGCAGATTCACATTATGCCTTCGAGCGTGGAGTGAACCAAAAGGATCCACATCTGAAGCAGCTAAATGCTACTTTGCTTATGGTGTGGAAAATATCATTATGCAGAAATATCCCAGAAGTTTCCTGTTCTCCATTCTGCCTTCTAGTTACTCCTGTGCTCTATTCATCCCATCTAACTGCTGGCTTTTAACTTTATTGAGATATCCAGATTTAGGAATGTGATTGCCCTGTGCTGCCCTCATATAAGATGCACTCAGCTCTGAATTGCCTTCTGGAGTTAACACACACACCCTGTTTCCAGGACCTGGGTGAGGTGTCCTGCTCTGTGAGGCTCCACGTTAAAGCACCTTGGGAGTCCACACACGGGTTCCACTGAGGTACAGTTTCTTCTCTCCAGAGTCAGGCTCAACATGAAAAATAATCTCTGCTTTGCTTTTCTCATTTGTACTTCACCACCTTTTCTAAAGAGACATGGAATTAGGGCATAGTGGGCAATTTAATAGATGATGGGTGTGATGGGGGAGTTATCTCACTTCCCCATGGCTGCTTCTGACATGCTGATAGCATGAAAGGTATTTATTGGCCTACAAAGATACTGTGTACCAAAAAACTCATTAATGTCTGATGCTTTCAAAGCATTCTGTCAAAAAAAATAAAAGCCGAGTTATGGATCTCAATGTCAGTGTAACTTGGCCTTTTATTGCTGTAAATTATTTGATTTTTTTATAATAAAAAAGCAGTTGCTGCCCTCCAATTGCCTCTGCTACTGTATCTGAAGTTAACTTTCACACCTTTAATCTTTTCTATTTGATGTATTTCTTCAGTGGTGAATTCTAACCAGTCTGCTGTGTTGAGCTCTGGCCAGGCGGCTGTGTGTCTGCGAGATGGTATTTGCATACAATAGTATGGAGGAATTTAAATTAATCAGGGAACAAAATCCATTAGAGATGGTCTGCACAGTAAAATGAGCTGTACAACCCATCTAGGTTTACAGCACTTTGGATGCAATCCTAAGCTTTTCCTTTCTGATCGAATGGTCTATTACTTGTCTTCACAACTCCTTCTTTCATGCAGACCTCAAAATAAAGCCCCACAAGCTGTGTTTATGAAAAGCCCTTTCTCAAGCAGAGTCTTTGCACAATGGAATGTTCAACAGCTTACACTGTCAGACCATCATGGATCAGAAATGGCATCAAACGGGAGCAAAGGACCACACAGGGACCTGCGGCTGGAATGGCAGAGAAGGTGGGGGAGCTGATTCTCTTCAATTTATCCCCAAATGTATGTTCTCTTTCTCTGAAATATGGACTGTAAGTTAGGCCTTGTAATTAGAAAAACTGCTGCCAGCTTTTGCAGTCCCTTTCTTATATCATAGAAATGGAGAGTTAGAGATGTGCATGGAGAAGAACTCACCACTAGAAGATACTTCAACGTGATCCACCTGCGTTCCCAAAAGGCACTGTGGTGCCTTATCTGAAAGGTTCTGTAAACATGGAGCAGTCACGAAGAGATTTTTCCCACAGCATTTAAGCGCTGTAGTTCTTGTCTATCCATTCATTTTGACTTGCAGTCTTCAAAAGCAAGTTCCTACCTTACAAAGTGATGAAAGCAATAATTACCCATGGGATGAGCAAAAGGTGTAGTTAAAGAGACATCATCTGGTTGGATTTGGCCTCAATATGTCTTCAGGATGTAATGGCAAATGAAACATTTGTAGAAAGGGCTGTCTTGAATGCTGCTGGTGGTGGTGGAGCTAGGGAAGGTAATGGAGCAGCCCCAGCAGGCTGGGCTGGAGCAGGGAGGCCGCCGGGATGAGGTGTTCTTGGTTTTCTCCCCTAGTCTGAGTTGTCAGTGAGGGAGAAGGGATGAAAAGTCTGTTCAGATCTTTAAACATCTTCCAGCTGGAAAAATTGCTGTTGAGAAGGAAGTGTGTACGCCTTGCCATACTGCTTAAACACCCCAGCTGAAACCAGGCTGCATTATTTCAAACACAATGTGGCGCACGTGTAGCCATGAAGGAGGAGGAAGAGAAGAAAGCAGAATAGGAAACCCCCTTTCCCTTTCCTCCTCATGCAGAAGAGCCAGGAGCTGCAAGCAGGCGAGAGGCACAAGAGCTAAGGGTGGGAAGGGGAGATGGAGGAAGCAGGGGGTTGCTGAAAAAGCCCAGTGGGGTTCCCAGCCCCACCTCAGTGCCCTGTCCCCTGCCACGCTGCCCCCCCGGCCCATGCCACCCACTCGCCTGCCCCTCCATGAGGTGCCGTGGCCAAAGTTGCCTGCCGGCTACAATCTCATTAGTACGGTTTTCAAAGAAGTTCAAAACCAAAACACAATGACAAAGTCGGAGTTTCTGTGCCAAGCGAACCTGAAAGGTTAGTTTACTCTTTAATGAAATTCCTGCTTCAAAGTCTCCATCTCTTTTTCACTGGGGAGCAGCACTTTCTTTAAGCAATGTTTAGAGGACACCAGTCTGCAAGGGTAATCATCCTCGCCTCTGGCAGGAAGAGCTCGTGCACTAGCATTTCTGAAAAGGCTCTCTTTGTGAATAATTGAATTTGTCTCTGGAGTTCAAGATTTCTTTTTCTGTGGGACTGACTGCAGCTCTGCTTCTTCCTTAGGTGCAGCTTACTGTAATTGAGGCAGCAGAATTGTATTGCAGCCAAGGGTTTTGTGAGCGTGACGCATAATAGGGGTGATTGCCACGGAAAGAGTCATTTGTAGTGTTCAAAATGCCTCCTCCGGTGGTGAACAGATCTGCAGAGAATAATTAGAGGACCCCCTGCTGCCACCCCCACTCCCACCCAAGGGGAAAAAGATTAATGTCTCATGAGGCAGCAGAGGCGTCCTTGAGCAGGGGGCAGAGCCAGCGCTGCAGTGCACTGCTGGGGCCCCATCCTGGGCAACACTCACAACCCATCGGTTCCTGCCAGTGCTGCCACCACCTGGGACACAGGGGAGGACCAGCCAGGCCAGCTGCTTATTCAGCTCAAAAAGAGAACGTTGTGGTTCGCATATCCCCTGATAACGTGTGTGTCTTGCCTGGGCAGAGCTTCTTTTCCTTTAAAACCTCCCAGCCTCGCAGTGGCTTCTGGGCTTCTCTGGAAAGGCACGTATAGTGTGATGGAAAAAACTGTGCATCCCGACTCTGAGAAAAACATCCCTACAGCTACCCCACCAAGGAAAAGCCCATTACAGATATGTCTTCCCTTCTGCTACAGGTGAGGTCCATTGCCCCAGGGCATGTGTCAGTACCTCCTCTCATCCCCACCATCCTTCACTTGGTGTAACATCCCACCGTGGTGTCTACCAAGATGCCCATGAGTAACTTTTCAGGAAAGGGGTGGTGGAGGAGGAACCTCTCGTAATAATCTGCACTGCTGTGAGCGGGACCTCGTGTCCAGCTCCAGCGAAGAGATGGCTCTCTGCCAGTAGGCTGAGATAAGTGGTGTGTCTCAGAAGTGGGTTTTGGTGCTGTATGCAGAGGCAGGGCTTAGCTGTTCATGCACATCAGTGTCAGCAGTGGGGTGAATGACTGTTTTTTCAGACTTTAGGCTTAAGATAGGAATTGGGGCAAAACACAGCTCTGAAGTGAACAAAAATCCATTGAGCTGGGAGGTTTCTTTCTTGTCTTTCATCACTAAGCGCAGCAACAACGCTGGGTGGCTGCATTCAGCCAACACAATGCAACGTGGCAGCAGTATATTTTTAGGATGTTATTTTGGGGGGAGAAACAAATTCTAAGGGCAAGACATAGCGATCTAGTAACTCAGACAAGCTGCTCAGGGATTTCTGTGGCTATTGAATATACCACACGGCACTTGGGCTGTCTTGTTGAATTGCGATGGATGTTTCAGATCAATAAAGAAATTTTGAAATTTTTTTTTCCTCATGTTACGCAAAATATAGTCTCTCATCGTGCAAAGCTTGCATGAACTGAGCAGCAGGAGAAGTTAAGATAACTGCACTTATGAATGAAAGCCCAAATTCTAGATTGAAGTCTGACTTTCTTGGACTTTAGTCTTTGCAGGTAATCTCCAGGTTCTTTGTGGTGTCTGCTCTGAACTGGAAATGAGAACATAGACCTTTAATATTTCTACTTCCTTCTGTGGCTGTCAATTACAATGGTTTGAATATTCTGTTCATCCTTAACTTCAGGACCTCTTGATCCTCCGAGACAGATATTTCTCTTTCAGGCTTCTGAGTGACGAGCAGATATTTCATCCCCAGAGAGTATTTCCTGAGCAGTAACCCGGGCATCCAGTGCGTTTGCCACGACTGATTTTTGGTGCGTTTCCTCAGGTAGGGGAGCAAGGCAAGCAAAAAAATGAGCCGTGCAGCAGCACTTATCCTCCAAGACATGTCTGGAGGCCTGACTGTAGCCCGGCCAGCATTACCAGCTGTTCCAGGTGGAGACATTAGCCTGCTTAAATGCGTTACCAAAAGATTGCACATGCACAAATTAGGGAAGTGGTACAGATGTTGTTTGCATCTGGTAGTGCACAAAATAGGGAAATGGCCAGTGAGGTCTTTCTTTTTGACCTTGAACTCTGTGTCTTCACTGGAGCTATGGCCAGCAAAAGTCAATAGTTGGGGAGGAAATGGAAAACAGTTGGGGAGGAAATGGCGGGCGGTGGCTGGCAGTTTCCGTAGGCCTTCCCTGAGCAGCAGAGAGGGGTACCATAAAAGAAAGGGGCTGACAAAGGCTCCAAGTCCCCCTAGAAATGCTTTCAGGAGAGAAATGTCAGGGCCTGGATCACTCAAAGATAGACCAGCCACCCAAGGGAGACTCAGGAGGAGAGAGGTGTCCATTCAACAGACTGTGTCATCCAGGCCACTTGCTTTCTCTGCTCTGGTGGATGGGCTGCAATCATCTCTCCCTGGAGTGAAAGGGTGGGTTGTCCTTGGGCCCCCAGGGAGGGAGCTATTGCTGCAACCAGGCTCCTGCCCAGCTCAGCTTCCAAACACCCATCCCATCTCAGGAAGAGCCAGCAGGTAATGTACATTCATATTGTATACGTGAGGTGTCCTGCCCTGCTCTTTTAGTTTTGGGGGAAGAAGTGTGACAAGCAAGAACTCAAACCTATCACCTTTCTGAAAAGCCTCCAGCAGCAGGTCCAATTCACAGAAAACCTGTCTGCAATCAGATGCTTTGCTGACAGGTGTATGCCTAGTTTATGGAAATGTAGTATGCTTCGAGAAGAGTTCAGAAGGGTTTACAGGTGACCTGCAATAAAGACAGGTCGTGGGACTGGCTGGAGCCACGTGTCAACACCAAAGCTACCAGCTGAACAGACTGAGGTACGGGGGTTAACCACACCAAGTGATGTTGTCACATGTGATGCTGTAGTTCTTCATCCTGCAGAAAATAATTAATGGTCTCCTTCTCAGAAAAAATTTTTTAAAAAGTGAATCTGGAAAACTCTCAATTCACTCTATTTTAATTTGAGGGGATTGGTTTTGTTACCTTGCTGTTTTCTTAAAAGATAGTGAGTGCAGAGAGTCTGGAAATAGTATATTTGAGCTATTTTGGAATAACATTTGAAGGAAATGAAGCAGGGGGGAAAAAAAGTCAGCTTTTTTGTATGCTACGTACCAGATATTCAACTTTAGACACTCGACAAGTTTTCAAGAGTGTTTAACCCAGTAAACTGCTTACTCCGAGCTTATTTGAAAAGTCAAAGAAAAAAAAAAAAGAAGTCTTGAACATGGGCATGCAGTATAGGTAGTGCTTTCAACATAAAAGTTACACAAGATGTACTAATTTTATCTCTCCGGCAGGAAACTGAGGCTTTCGCATTTAATGAAGCATTTCTTTGAAGTCACGCTAAAATGATGATCGTGACTGTGTTGCACATCTGCCTGTCTGCACAGGGCAGGCCATTTCGACTTCCTTTTCTGAGACACTGCCAGGAGCAGGCCAAGAGAGCTACGTGTTTACCAAAGTTTCATCAAGTGAAGATGGAAAAAAGGTGGCTCTTCCCCCTCTTTTGTTTGCTCTGGGTGCCCAGCGTTGCAGGTAAGCCTGTCGGCCAGACACCTTGACTCAGCTGACAGCAGAGGGTGGTGAGGGGCAGGGTGGCATGTGCAGATGGAGGCTGGTGTGTCTCGCTAGGGCAAGCTGTAGCTACTGGTAATGATTTTCTGTTTCCTGACAACTTGCTAATAACCCTAGTTATAACGTGCAGCTAGTAAGGAGCAAATGGCTTGTGACTAGCAGATTAGTTTATTCAAAATGCCTAACCTGTTTTCACCGGGATAATCACCGAGATGAACTCATTTATATTTAGGGCAACTGGCTCATCTCTAATGGGCAAAAAGGAAAACCGCTTTCAAAGAGCAAAAATTGCTCTCTCTCTTTCACACAGACACATACCTGTGTATGAAGAGAGAGGAAGAGTTGAAACACTTAAAGGCAAGGGTAAACTGTACAGCTGCAACCCCTCAAATAGATTCTTCCCTTCCTCTTCCCCACCCAGCCCTGCGTGCTGCATTAAAGCCTCGAGGAACAAGTTTGTCATTGGGAGTAAAGCTTTCAGAAAAGTTGAGTAAGGAGAACGGCATCTCCATCAGAGGGAGTTTAAACTAAAAACAATCTGAGAAAAAACAAGAAAAAGCCTGATGCTCACAACCCTCCCCCCCTGCCCACCCCCCCAACAGTCTGACCATGCTGAATGCAGGAGTACTTATTATCAGGTAGGAAGAAGAATTTTGCAGGATACATCTTTTTCCAGTTAAGAAAGGAAAAAGTTCATGTATTTAACTGGCATGGTAAGATGCATCTCAAGACCTGGCATAGGTTTTTCCTATTTTCTACATCACTGGGGTAAACTGGATTTTAAAAGAAAGGAAAATATTTCTTATGTGTATTCATAGTAAATAAAAGTTCTCAAACGCATAGAAAAAACTAGAGGCCTCAAGACATGCACATGAAGGAAAGCAATACTATTTAGGGAAAAATAGGACTGTTGGTTTTTTCCCCTGAGGATAAAAACCTCACTGAAGTTACTCAAAGGTGAAAGTGGACACCACCATGCCCTTTGTGGAGATCAGATATCTAAATGTCTGGGAGTTAGTCTATTAAATTTCAAATGGAGCACACGTATGGGCTAATGGACAGCATTTGATTTGGAAAAATAAAGTTGTCGTAAAATGAGACTAATTAGATTGAGATGCTAACAAAAAGTTAAGAACGCTTTTACATGAAAGAGTTTCAGTTAAAATAACCTAAAATGCCAGGCTACTAACAAACAACACAAATTAAAGTGTTGTTTTTACATATGTAATTTTTTCATCTTAATATAAAATATTCAAGTAATTCTTGGTAGGCATTCTTTACATGGTCCTTTGACCTAATATAGCATCACTATGAATATGAGAGAGAACTTGCTAGGTGTCCCTCGCCTGCCAGTCTGATCACAAGATTGTTAATTGCTTTTTACTTAACTTTTACTGATGCAAAACTTGCAGTGAAATCAGTAAGCACTTGCCATAATAAGCTCCTTGGACTGACAAAAATAATCTTTAGTAATTTTTCTCACAGCATTCATCACTCAGGCTTATTTTTATTTACCTTCTTACATCATCCTATCCCTTGGAAGTCAATTAAAAGATGAACGGAGCATGTGCAGCAATAAAACACAGAGATTAACGTTGGCCATGGCCATTCAGTACTTTTGTTCTCCATGCACCTAGTTTCTATGTGTTCATGTCACACTTCAGTGGTCAGGTACTGAATCTCAGCCACCTCTGTGGCGATGTGGGACTCTGCCCTTGTTCTTCTTCCCTGTCAAACCAGAGCTGTGGGTGTGCCGGGTCCCCGTCTCCCTCCTGGACGAGCTGGCAGAGCACAGGGCACACCGTGTCCCCTGCGGGCACCGTTAAGGCTGCCTGGCCCCTGGTAGGGCATCCCCTGGCTCAGGTGCCCCGGACCCCGGTACCACACAGCAGAACAGACGTCAAAGCAAAGGAATTGGTACCCATTTTTTTCAAGCAAAGAAGGTGAGCAGTGTGCACTTGTTGCCCCGGGGAGTCAGCAGTATGGCTGGTGAGACTGCGGGGCAAGTTCCCAAAGCAAATTTATGGCGACATTTTGATACTCAGGGAGGATAAAATCCAGCGAAGATGGGGGGTGACAAGTCCATAACTAAGAACATTTGCACAAAGTAATTTTTTCTTGGGACCCATATGCCCTTTTGAAAAAAGTGCTGTTTGTTTATGACTCTGTGGGTGTGATGGATTACTTGTCTCACTACGACTCCCCCATCCATAAATTTTTCATCTCCTTGAGTCTGTCAGTGCCCTGCATACAGGGGTTTGGGGACTGCAAGCCTCTTGCTCATAGGAGGGAGAAAGGGAGAGAAATAAATTTTACTACAGCAGCAGCAAAACCAAGTAGTTCAGGCTCACGTTGAAAGCCCCTTCATTTCACTGATCCATTACTGCTTTATATGACACACTAAGGACTGCCACCACGCTTTATGAAATTAATTGAGGAAGAAGCCATACCTACCGGGGCAGCTCGCTCTGACACTGAAACCGACACTTGTTTAGGCCATGCAGGAACTGTTTAATAATGTGGAGGTAAAAAACAGCTTTCTCTGTTGAAGCAGCAAAAGCAATGGCAGTGGGCAGGGGGAACAGTGTGGGATAGAATTAGCCAGCAGGGATAACTCATTTGTTCTTGCAAAAAGAGTTGGGGGATAAGTGGGCCCAGCTTCTGCTTTATTTATATCACTTGAAAGGTGTCCATTTTCACAGAGGCCCTCAGAGTTCCCGTTTCTCCTACACGAGCGTGATGGGAGCTCCCCACTCGCTTCCAGACGAGTGTCTGTTTGCTCTCCTGGTTCTCTCTGGGCGGTTTGTATTGGTGGAAATCTGCTGTAAAACTCCTCGCTGGAGGAGTTGTCACAGTTGTAGGGTCTTTGTGTTTGTAGAATCGTAGAATTATAGAATGGTTAGAGTTGGAAGGGCCCTTAAAGATCATCTAGTTCCAATCCCCCTGCCATGGGCAAGGACACCTCCCACTAGACCAGGTTGCTCAAAGCCTCATCCAGCCTGGCCTTGAACACTTCCAGGGCTGAGGCCTCCACAGCTTCCCTGGGCAACCTGTTCCAGTGCCTCACCACCCTCAGAGTAAAGAATTTCTTCCTAATATCTAATCGAAATCTACCTTCTTTCAGTTTGAAGCCATTACCCCTCCTCTTATCACTACACTCCCTGATAGAGTCCCTCCCCATCTTTCCTGGTTGTCTGTGGCTAAGACATCAAAGCATGTCAAAGATAGCTTAGGAGGAAGCTTTGTTTAAACATTACTTGCACTGATGATGGTCCCATTCTTGTTTTTAAGGCCAGCCTGAAGATGTCATTACACATACAGAAGTGGTCTACGCTTTGCCGGGTACTGACGTGACCCTGGTGTGCATCTTCCCAAAACCACCCACCACCTACATAATACAGACACAGTGGTCCAAGACTGATGACACCCAGCTTACTAGAATAGCTGTTTATCACCCTGTTTATGGCACCCATTACTTCACATTTCCTGAGGCTTCTTACAACTTTTCTGTGTCCTTCAGCACAAGGAAGTGCTGCGACTGGAATGCTACAGAGGGTTTGTGTTCCCCTGATCTGAATGTCACATCTGAGTGCAATCAGTGGGCTCTGCATCTGAAAAACGTTACCATCTCCCTTAGCGGGCAGTACGAGTGCAGTTTTGCTACTTACCCATACGGGACAAAGGCTGCAAAAATTCAACTTATTGTCAAGGCAGAAGGTAAGTGATCATGAATGAGATATTGCTTTTTCATAACAGGGGTGGGGGA
Organism: Burhinus oedicnemus; assembly: GCA_008921705.1. Classification (NCBI taxonomy): domain Eukaryota; kingdom Metazoa; phylum Chordata; class Aves; order Charadriiformes; family Burhinidae; genus Burhinus; species Burhinus oedicnemus. The sequence continues at coordinate 4,489,277 of VFFE01009068.1, read as the reverse complement.
AGGGGGGTGGAATATCAGGATAGATGACCATTTCTTGGTCGGTGATGGTGACTTGTTTGGGGTTTGCAATGGTGCCACAGAATGCCACTGTCTACACAGTTTCCTATTTCCCAGGCACTCTTTAACTGTTGTTATCCAGGTTCTGATTAGGAAACCTTATTTGTCTGGAGGAATATGAAGTTACATAGGAAGGAAAAAAGATGGTGAGATGGGCAGTTTCCACATTTTCATTTTGCAGAAACATGATGCAGAGAAGACTGGGCGAGCGGCTCAGGATATGGTGAGATTGAGGATGCTGGATCTCCAAACCCCACTGTGCTGCTGCTATGGGCGTGCAGCACTGGGCACATGAAAAACACCCTTGTCTGGTCGAGGCTGAGGGCTGACATCTGCAGGGTGGGTTGGCTGTTAGCTCAATGGAGGGATGTGTGTCCCCACCATCAAAAATGAACTGGAGCAAAGCGGGGGATTGCTTTGGACTACCACAGGAACGGAGACCTGGCTGCTCTGTCAGCCAAAAGGAAGCTGGAAAGCAGCATGACTGCTCTTGGTAAATAAACCTCAGGGGAGAGTGCAAACTCCAGGGAGGATATTTAAATTATCCTGGCAAAGGAAGAAATGGGTTTAAATAGGATGTGAACAGATTTGACTACAAATTAAACAACGGTGGCAACCATTAGTGCAGCAACTTTAGGAACAGCTGTTTAATGCCAGCAGCGAGGGCAAAAGTCCAAACTTCTATGACGATGGAGCTGGGCGGGGATGTTGGGCAAGCTTGTTGCTGTGCAAATAGGGGACTGGATTTGGTGACCCCAGGCTTCTGTTAACAAGCCAAAAAGGATTAAAGTAAATGCAGCAAACCTGGCACGGCTTCAGTTCAGAGCTGCAAGGCCAACATGCTCACCCGGCTTGTGCCAGGGCTGTAGATGCAGCACATGTTCAAGGGTTAGAAGCAGGGTGGGTGCAGGTGACATAAGGGGTAGCAGAGGGCAGCAGAGCACTGGGGCAGCAGCAACCATGGGAACAGTGCTCCCACCACCTCTTTGGCCTGCATCCTGAGGCCAGACCAGTGGCAGGGGAACATTGGTCCTCATGCTGGATCACATTGGTCCTGCAGCAGAAGGAGCCTTGACTGCATGGGATCAGGGACAGGGCACGGCTCCTCAGCAGCCGCAGAAGTGGCTTCCCTCTGAAGAAGGCTGGCAACTCTGGAGAAACAAACTCCGGGTCCTATGCAAGCCTCTCATGCAGAGACATTCAACCCAAGCTACCACCTCACTCCCTGATGGCCCCTGCATGGTGGTGGCTCCAAGCATTTTGATGCTACTATCTCAGTCACATCTCGGGGGCAACCCAGCGGTACCTTCCAGCCCTGATGAACTTGTAAAGGCAAAATTAGATCCAGCATCTCTGCATGTCCTATAGAGGATGGGTGTGTTTAAACAGTACATGCTGGATAATTGTGTCAAGGACGAAGCTGCCGCTTTACCTGCTGTACAGAGGTGTGCTGCATAGTCTCTCTTTTGGGAATTTTCCTGCACTTCACAGGGCAGAGGGGCTGGATGAAGTGGAGTGGTACAAACAGTGCTGGTAACCACGTGAAACCCTCCCACGCTTCTGTTCTTCATGGGATTTTTCTCTGTCTCTTGCTTAATATAGTAATAGTGCTAGTCAGGCATTGCTCCACTTCTCTTGCTGGTGCCCTTGTTGATACTAGCATGTTCAATACCATTATTGCTGTCTACATGTTAAACGTGGGCAGCTCTTGTTCATATCAGCATCATTGTGGCTTTTTTCAGCAACTGCATGGTGTAGCAAGCTGTGCTATTGATAGCTGCTTGCTAGAGAGAATGAAAAAGTTCAGTTTGCAACATACCTCTTCCAGATTTGTATTTTAAGGTAACCAGATCTTTTGCAATGAAGCACTTCCACTCCAAAGGCGGCCTTAGTCCAGCCTACGGGCGGGTTGGAGAAGGGTACTAGTTACTAATAAAGTACAGCTCCCAACTACATCAAAGTGAAGTGAATCTAGAGGGATTCAACCTGTAGATACTGCAAAAAGCGTGCAGAGCAGCAGGCTACATAGGACTGACAGACACAGAGGACCTTAGCCAACAGGCTGTTAACGGAGATGAGAATCAAAGATGGGGGGAAAATAAGCAGCTGGGACACATGACTGTGAGAACGGGCAGAAGCTGTTTGCAGACTGAGCTCCTGGGTGACTGCTCATCTCTGTACTTCTTATATGCCGCACGGCACTTTTGCATGGCAGCTTGTCCCAGCAAAGTCTCCTGTGCAGTTTTCTTCCTGGGGAAGCTATAGATTTGCTTCCTTTGCCCTTTATCCTTTCTGCACTAATCCAGCCCCTTTAGGGCTTGTGCGCTCTTTGTCCCGCTGTGATAACTGCTGCTTCGCTCTGGTGGAGAGTGGAGATGAGCTGCTTTTGCTCTGGGTCTCCTGGGCACCACTCTGGGCGCTGCCTTTTTTCGCTTCCCTGCGGCACAGGCTGCGTGCTGGCGCTGTCACTCCGTGCTTGGGTACCAGACATAAAGGAAGTCACAGTCACCAGAAAGTCCCCGCTGCCAAATAACCTAGCAGTCTGGGACTGCTAAATATTCTCCCTCCCCTCAAGACAAAAAATGAATAAAATATATATCCATTCTATCCCAACGCGCAAGCCAGAGCTACCAGGGGAGCAAAGTTCAAGAGTTTCCCCGCAGTGTGGGCTTGTGCCTGCCACCGACACTGGGCTGAGGGTCAGAGAGATCAGGGCTCACTAAGGCACTCGTAGCATCTCCTGGCCATCACCGCGGCTCTTACTGTTTAAATGCACACACGCACGCAGACCCAATGTTTGGACCACGGCTGTGCTCTGTTCAGTGCATCGCTCTGCCCGTCCACAGATGGACTGGAGTCCTGGACTGGGAATGGGTAGGGTAGGAGATGCTGAAATGCTTTTTTAAATAAATGACAAAGGAAAGAGTGACAAGTTCTCTGCTTCTGGTAGTGGTCAGGTTGGAGAATAACAAAAGAAGCACTGACACTGAAAAATGAAGTTAATCTTAACCTGCCCGACATGCTGAACACCTTGCTTAGTGAAAAGAAGGTCTGTGGATATCGTCAGAGAAAAGGAAATACAGGTGCATAAAATTGATGTGAAGGTTTATTGCCACAGAAAAAAATTGTAAGAGAAGAACTGAAGCTTCAGATTATTCTCAGTTCCAAAACCAGATATCTTGATCCTGCAGTTAAGCAAAGGTTTTTATGAATTGCCCAAAAACTCAGGTAAAGCCGCAAATTAGAGTCATGGAACTGCATCTAGAATTAGGTGCAGGGCTTTCACTTAACAAATGTGTCTATGGGTAATGGTTGAAAATTACAGTTCCCTTCTAATCACAGAAGTGCCTGTTCCTTGAACAGAAGACTAGACAGCATTGGTTTTTAAAGCACAATGAACACCATGTTTCTGATTTTCCTTCTTGGCCTTTTGTTGTTACAATGACAAAAGAGGAGCAGCACTACACGAAGGAAGTGCGGTTAAACCAGACTTTAGAAATTCCATGCCTTGAGGACAAGACCTCAGAAAATTTGTCCAATTATCCTTTGAAATGGCTAGTGGTAAGTATTTTTCGTCTCAGGTATAAATTTCAGAAGGAACTACAGGGTGTTTTTTGCAGATTGAAATAGAAATGTTAGACTTTACTGTGTCCTGCAGAATCTGCTAAACAAAAGGTATCAGTGGTGTTGGACTGTGATAATAAAGGGAAAAAGTACAAACATGGTTTTGTAACATAGACACCACAAACAATAGCTGTTAAAGAAGCAAAGAGGGAAAAATTCCATCTTAATTGCTTTTAATTTTCCAGGATTACACGTAGAGCAGGTCTGTGGAAAGAGGCAAAGAACTTAGCAAATGTGACAGAACTAAAATATTCCTTGCATTGGACTCCTCAGGGATTTTTGCTGTAGCAAAGCTTTGAAAAATACACAGTTACTGTGCAGGGTAGTGAGATATCAGGCCGGTTTGAAACAGAAAAAAAAAAAAAGGGATGACTGTGATGGTTTTGTTTTTGTTAACCTCTGTGTCACAGAGGCAGGCCGAAGACGTGCAAACCCAGTTATCTAGCTAACCACATAAAAACTCTTTGTAAGCAATTTGCTGTGAGGTATAAATCTCGTTATATTTTTGTACTGCATCTCACTTTCTGGATAAATGTTTGTATGCATGTTTTAACGTAACCTTTTCACATTAATTTCAGTATGTAGAGATAAGTAAAGCCAGTAGCGTCCTTGAGCTTTGCCTGTTAATTTCCATCTGTTGTCTCTGAAGAGTTGTAACTGTTGAGGGTTTTTGTAAAGGTGATTTTCAAATATTTTAGGTTTTTTAGTTATTTGTCCCAGCTCATTATCTATTTAGATCTCCCCTTTGCAATGCATTCTTAATATTAAAACTCTTAAAATTTTTGTAGGGAACATCCTTGTCCTTACTACATTTTAGTGTTGCTAGTTCACTCTACAAAGCAGCAGATGAAGGGGGAAAAAAAAACCCCAAAGGTCAGCACAGTGACATATGTGGGTCGCCACGCATCATTCAGAGTATAGCTCGCAAGTACGTACTGAGGCACATACGTCCAGGATGTGCTGGCTGCACCTCTATCTAAGGGTGGCTGGCACACAGGCATTAAGAGAAGACTTTTAGCTATTATCATCAGGTTCTCGCTATGTAAAATCTAAAAGAGCAAGGATTTTCTTGGCATTTCGGTTGTATTTAATATGTATGGGATATTCAGCATAACTTAAAAATTGCTGCAGCAAGGAAGCAGCTGTGTTGCCCTCTCTGCAGGCTACAGGGATCAGGACTTACAAGACACAGCTATTTACTCGGTAGTTCATTGGTCAGATGAGGACCACTATTGGTTTTGAAGTTCTTAAAGAGAATGTATTTGGAAAAAAATAGATGTTGCAAATGCCCACTTACTACTATGCAATGCTAGGGGTGCGAGGGAAGATTTTCATAGTGGAAATAGAGCGGGTTTACAAAAATATTGCTGGGGGGGTTGGGGGTGTGTGTGTCTGGTCTTCACACATTGTGTGGGTTGCTCTTTTCACAGGAGGAAAACGGCAGGAAAGAGGAACTTGTGACCAAGGAGCCCTCCTGTCCCGCAGTGTACAGGAACAGCAGCGCCCTGTACAGGCAAAGAGTACACCTGGGCTTCAATAACGCTTTAAAGATTTTCCCCACCAAAATCACAGATGATGGCAGGGTGTTTTCCTGCCACGTGGTGTACCACCCGGAGAGAGTCCAGAAGAGCAGCACCACCGTGAGAGTATTCGGTAAGGGGCTTATGCCAGCTGCCCACTTAGTTGCAATTGGAAAGGTAACGTTCCTATCTGGTTCTGAAGGTAGTAGCTTTTGAAATACACTGGAGTTTTTTTTATATATACGTATTTATATTATATTTTTTTCAGCTGCCATGAGTTAAAATGTGAGTAAATAACCCCATAGTTCTTGGGAAGAATTTGAGGACATTCCTTCAACTTCTGGCATCAAAAATAGTAGATCCATTGTGCATATATCAACACTGCTGACATGCACATTGCCACTATCTCACCCCGATGTGTAAGCTTATGTTGGCACTTTGCAGGATACAGGTGAACACCTTGGTCATTAAGATCTCTGTGCCCCACTTACAAAATGACCATTCTGCCTGTGGTTAAGAAATCAAGGCCAAAATTTAGTAAGCAATTAAGGCAGTTTGGAACTACAGTTGTTGCAAAGTCACGTCTTCAAAGGCATGTGGTGTTCTACTGCTGTCAAAGGCTCTGGTTCTGAAAATGAGGTCCTGCCTGGGGGTCTCAAACGGGTCACGAGTGGCAAGGCCACAAACGTGTGGGCTGGCATTTCATGCTGGAAGCCTTCCCCATCTTTAGTTACTTGCTCTGTTCCCTTTCTAGTGGCTTAAGAGCTACTCCACAATCACTGAGGTATAACTGAACTAGAGCAATGCTGCCCACTGAAAACTGGGCTGTGTTTTCTGCTTATAGAGCAGTGAGTCCGGAAAACATATTTCCAACACTCCTACAATGAATAGGTGTTAAACAGTGAGTCTGTCAACAGTCCCTCGACTGTAGCTGCTTCCCCAAGGAAGCGCATGGCTCAGGGACGGCATGGCCATGCAAGGCTGATGCTCTGAATGCAAAGAAAGATCCAATGGAGGGGGCAAACAAAACCTATGTCTGGGGGTTGTTGGTCACTGACGCAAGAGAAATAAAAATAGAAGTTAATGATCTGAAATTTCCTCTTGCGTTTGCATGAATCAGACATGGGTCTTACTGTTAAAAATCAACATTTGTCAAATAGCTAGAGTATTACCTGGGTAATTGTTCAAGTATATACTTGAACTCTCCCTCTCCTCCATCCCTGCTGATACTCTCGCCTTGGCTTGTGCATCTGTTAGTCTAAGAGGTTGCTTTATTTGGCTTGTTCTCTGAATTACTCTGTCATGTGTGGGTGTCTGTGCATGCACCCACAACAGCACATTAGTACAACAGGGGAGAGAGACAAATAAGAGACAACAACCGTGGCCCTTGGTGGTGATCAGCCTGTGATGCTCCCAGTAAGTGCCAGCTGGCTTTGGACCTGGGTGCTGTGCCATCAGCTTCTCTCGCAGGCATCCTGAGGGCAGGGTTAGGTGGGGGGGCTCCCTGAGAGCTGGTTTGTGGTGGGTACTGGGGAAGGTCTCTCAGACCTCAGGCCAGTAGACTCCAGACATTGGAGAAAGTGCATTTTTTTGCTCTTGGCCTTTTCATGTCTGATATTTTGCAGGTAAAATAATTATTTTGCATGCTGTCTCACTCTTTCCTGTTACCGTTCGCGGAAGTCAGGCTGCTTGTGATTGCATCATACCAGCATTTCCCCATTTACCATTCTTGTGCTGCAGCAGCAGGGGAGACCAAGAGCAGGTGGTCCAGAGTCACCCCTGTGCCAGCCCGCACCCCCATGCGCTGGCAGGGCGGGAGTTGGCAGAGAACAGGCAGAGACAGTGGCCAGAATAATCCAGCAATCTTCAGTTGACATTTGGGGACAGACAAAGAGCGACTTCAGATGACAGCACCCTTCTTGTTCCTTGTGCCAAAGCTGACCAGGGAATGAAGAAATGAACATTTATGTCCTAGCAGGTAGACCCAGCCTCAAATGGTGAGGGCAGGATCTAAAGCACAATAGTAAGCATATACGATGTCAACAACACATTATATTGGTTATGTTTGTCATCCTGGCCATTAAAAAGGACGTACGTAGGGAACCAAGGCCAACTGAAACCTGGGGAGATCTTCTCATCTCAGCAAGCCAGAATCCCCCCTGTCACCCCAACACTTGGGCAACTGAACCCCACAGGCTGGGTGGCAGGAAGGAAGGGCAGGGAGGGCAGGCAGCTAGTGCACCGTGGTGCTGTAACGGGCAGGAAGAGGAGGAGGAGAGGAAGGGGAAATCTCCTTGTGCAGGATCCCTCTGACAAATGATTCAGGGCTAAACACAACAGAGACAGCCCAAGTCTGAGGGGCGGTAGTGGCACTTCCTCACAGATGCTTTAGGTGGCCTGAGTATGACTGAGGGCTGGGCAGGAGAGGATGGGGAAGGCATAAACAAGTCTCTCAATGAAGCTGAGAGTCTTGATAGGTTGAGTAAAAACAGACATTCAATTGAGAGCACTTTTTTTAAGAGGCTACTTTTAGACTGAAATGCTTTAAAATATATCTTTTCTAGAACAGAGTTCTTTTAGATAGAAGTTTCTGAGAAAATGTATGGCCTTTTCACATCCAACTTTGCCAAATATTGATTTCTCCTTTTTGCAAGAGTAAAAGCTCAGCAGCAGAAACTACTATACTAAATATTGAATTTCTGCTAGACCAAAAACATTGGTAAATATCCTAGCAAGACAAATGAATGTCAAACTGTTAACAGGGACTGAGATGTTAAATGGAAAAGATCTATTAGATGATTCAGAGCTGTGCTTGAGAGCTGCCTGCCACAACAGTTACCCAGCAAACATGTCTTCCAAGAAAGCAGAGAACGGCATCCACCACAGATGTGGAAAAGTATACCTATTCTCATCAAAAAACAGAAGGAAGAACAGGCACTAGACTAGATGTTATTTAGTCTCTCAGCCAACTTTTAGCCGAGATTAGAAGATCCAGTTTGCCTGACTTTTTCTTACATCTGAAAAAGTGTGGTTGTCTTCTGCCAGCCTCGCTATCATCTGTAGAGTTTTGGCAATGCAGAAACACGGATGAAATCTTAAGACATTCATTTTCTGATAGGAAGAATCCACCAAAACAAAAAAACCCAGAAGAAAAAAAAAAAGAAAAGGAAATTCCGCCCAAAAGGTACCCTAAGTCCACCAAAATGTAAGGCCATGATAATTAAACATAGGTCACTCTCAGGCATAATCCGTCAGTAACACTAGGCAGAAAAATGGAAATTAAAAAAAAGAAGGCGGGAGAGTCCTTAGTGCATTTGCTATATAAAACAACAGGGAAACCTGAGCAATTCAACTCAGAGGGGAATGTAATGAATTAAGATGACCCTATATCAATTAACAGGGTTAGAAAAAAAAGGAAAAAAGAAAGGAAAATTATCTTAATATATCTTGATGGTAGACAACAAAGTGGGGTTTAGGTTGGAAAGAGAAAGACTCGCAGATCTCCTAAGTAATCCAAGGGCTGCGCTTGTTTCCAGTCCGGTTTTAATGCTCAGAAAGGGCCAGAAGCCCAACTTAACCAAGGCTTTTGAATTTTTTTATATATTAGCACAGTTTCAACAGTCCTTACTTAACAAGTCAGTTAATGTTACTGCAAACCAGCAATCTCAATGGCTAATGTAGAAATATCACGTTAGAGAGGCTTATGGTACCTGATCGCTTTTATCTATGCAGTCAGCCACTCCTGGAACCAAAATGCCGTGAAAACAAAAGAAAACATTTTTTCCATTTCTTGTGGATGTGGTCATCAGAGACCCACTGCTGTCACGTGAAGGTGAGCTCTGGGCTTCCCAGCAAGGCAGGAAGCATCTGTGGTGTGACACTGTCACATGTCTGCCCAGGCAACAGCATGTGGATATCTGGTACCCAAAACCAATCAATGTTTTTGGGGATGGCTAAAGCCTTTGCAGATGACTTTGACTGGCAAACACCCAGAGGAACCAACAACTGGGGAGTGTTTTATTTCAGCAGGCCCGGGAAGGGTGGCTCTGCTGCTGGAGCTGTGACTGCAGGATGGTTTGAGCTCGCTTCTCCAGAAAAGCCACCCCGAGATAGGCAGTGAAATACTTCACAGCTCTTGTGGTAGTAGCTGCTGATGTATGCTTGTAAACCACTTCCTTGACCTCACATCAGAGCTGTGCAAGCTTTTATCTTGCTAGGTGTGTAGGTGGATGCAGGATTTCATTTCCACTCTTTTTACGAAACAAGGCTGTTAAGCCTCATTAGAAGCTGTTACTGTGACCTTTGGTATCCATTTCACTAATACATTTCTGTTTGCTTTCCAGCCTACCCTGAGATCTCTGTTAGCCTGCAGGAGGGCTCAGCTGGCACCTCACAGAAGGTGAGCAATTTTGGAGCCAAGAGTAATGCCCGTGACCGTCACTGTGCCACCCCAGCAGGGCCAGGCAGGCTAAGCTGAATCAGATTTAGGCGGGACCTTCAAACCGACCGAGTTCACAGGGCGACAAGCGAGTCAATGAGTTAATGTCAGCCGTTCATACCCTTTCTTCTGAGCAATTCCCATCCCCACAGCAGCGAGCTGCTTCAGTGAGCACAAACTGGAACTATGGGCTTCTCCGTGGTGTGGGCAAAATCTGATTTTGCGTTAGCCCTAGGGAAAGCTCTGGGACAGGGTCGAGAGGCTGTGAGGAGTCGGTGGTATTGCAGGGGGCTGCGATGCCCCCTTTCCCTCCCCACCTGCTGGCTACTGCCCAGCAGCCTCAAGCTGCCCTCTCCACACTGCACAAAACCCCTCTCCGAAGAAGGCCACCCGTTACCTGGGATGCTGCTCCAAGGGGGTAGGCAGTGGCAGCCCCTGCCTGCCACACGGCCCCCCCAGGGAACTGGGAGGAGCAGGTGCTGCGGGAGCAGTGCTCGGGGCACCAACATGGTCTAGCGTGCCGATGGAAAGGTGATGATCTTGTCAGGCATAATGTGTCATGCTGCAAGCAGAACTCAGCTGGAGCAATCAGATGCCGATGGAGGGGCTGGTTCTAACTCTGAGGGGCCCCTATTTAGAGCTGAGCAGTTACATATGTGTCTTGGGGCCTTTATCACCTGCTTGGCAATGGCAAAACATAAAGAGAAAGTCTGCTGTACCGCATTGGCCACACTTGGCATAAAACATATTTGTTGCCCATATGACTGACTAGCAAGCCACTCTGGCTACTAGCTATGATGCTTTGCTTCCTGTTGCATCCATCCAGTTTGAAGCTTTTGATCTGCGAGCATCCCAAATTGAGAAAGTTTTCCTTGGAAACAGCACTTGTGGGCAGACAGAACCTTGTATTAACCATACCCACCTGTTGTCAGACAAGCCATGAACCAGCTGGTTCTGCAAAACCAGTATAATTTTCCTGGTGACGTATTTCCAGGTGTGGTGTTGGACATTGCAAGCTTTTGTCTGCACTGTCCTGCTGAGCAGACCAAGGGGTGCTGCTCTCATGCGACTGGGCAACAGAAACTCTTCCAAGAGCCTCTGTCCATTCTTCACCTCCAAACAAACACTGACTCCTTTCCTTCTCTTTTCCACCTTTTCTTGTAGGGCTTAAATCTACTTTGGATGTCAGATTTGTATTTCTTCATAGGAAGCATTTATAAAAATATTATGAACTAATAGTGCCTGAACAATAAGGAATAATGAAGAGAAAAGAGAGGAAAGCAATTACACGACAAGTTTAGAGGTTATTTACCACAGTGAGGAAAGAGTTTCAGCTCGGTAGTTTCAGCCTTTATACTGAATGATTGACTTCTGCTGGCTGTAATGAATCAAGTTTGCTTTCGACTAAATGTGTGAACCACTTTCTTCGAAAGTGCGAGCAAGAGGGTTTTGTGCTGCATGAGTAGCACATGCTTTTTTCTTTCTTTTCTTTGCTTAGCTGGGCAAGGCAATTTCTCTTAGTGCCATAAGCTGCTAAATAAAGGTAATTGGGAACATCCAGGCAGCATGAGGATGAGACCTCCCACCCTGTTAGTGCCCAATTCTTCATCCAGCCTTGATTTTGAGGTCCTTCCCATCTATTGCTTGATGAGAAATTAAATTGAGCACAAAAGCAGATTTTTGGAGCAATAAGCACGCAGCCAGGACTCCTGCATTTAAAGCATGCAATTCCTTGTGACTTCTGGAAACCTCTTGCATATCATACCCTTTACAAAGGTAGCTAATTTTGTATATTCAACATATCGTGCTAGGCAGTCTTTTTCATGGGGTTTGTCTCTTCATCTGCCTAACAAAGGAAGGTTTTACATGTCAATCAGGTGGTGTCTCATTCTCCTCCCAACACACCATGCCCATTACTGGTTCCAGTGTTTCTCCATGCGGGTGTTTGGCACTGAGGCACTGGGAGTGGGAGGGTGGGGGGTCACCCTACGTCTCTCCAGCCACAGCACAGGACTCAAGAGTGTTGGAGCCTCATCATGCCCCAGCTGGCCCAGGGTGATGGGGGTGTCCCTGGGCTCTCATTCAACAGTGTCTCCAACCAGAAAAACGGGGCAGAAAGAAATGCAATAAAGTGGAAGCAAGTGCCTGCTTCCCGAGCAGGATGGTGAGTAAATAAGCTCTGTCTGTAAGGGATTTTGGAAGCTGGCAGCCAGGTGAGAAATGCCAGAGGCTAACAACTGGCTTTTACTGCCCTATAGGCTAACGTGAGCTGCGTCGTTAGGAAGGCATTTCCCAAGCCAAGCCTCCGGTGGTACGTGGACAGAGCGAGCCTGACAGAGCAGCCTGGAGGTAATGCAACCTGTAAATAGGACAATGGCACAACTGTAGAAGTGGTTCCCAAGAAAAGCAATGGTTACCCATCTGCTCCAGCCACGGGGAGCCTGTAGGTGTCTGTCATGGTGAAGGGGAGGATCAGACCTCCTCAAAGGCAACAGCTGGCGAACAGCTGTGACCACAGCCCCCTGTAATTGCCGTGAAAAATGGCTTGGCATAACCACGCTGCTCTTGCCAAACCTTGATAGCATCCTAGCAAAGAAACCTGCAGCCATATGAGCTTGCTTTTCAGTACCAATATTTTGCACAGCTGATTTATAGTTTGGAGTGTAACGAGAGGGTCTTGCAGCTTTTGTTATTTTTCTTTCCCCAAGAAATTTCTGTTGAACAAGAAGACTTGCAAGATAGTGAAGGTTTCTATCAGCTGAGATCAACGCTGATGCTGCAAGGGACCCACCAGACACATAAGACATTCTCGTGTGCATGTCTGTTTTCCTTCCTCGGGAATGAAACATGGAATATCTCGTCAGAAGAAATATTTGTTTCCTTCGGTAGGTTTTTTCATAGATAAGACTCATCTGAAACTTAAAATGTAAAGAACACCAAACACAGGTATTCTCTGTTATTTAAAATACTGAAGACATGCCAAGACTATGGAAGCTTTATTGTACAAGTTCATCTCACAGCTTGAATTTTTTGGCAGGTTTTTTAGCTCAACTCTTTGCTCAAGCCTCTAAATGAGCTACAAAACTCCTGCACAAATGTAAGATGCTTGCTGTTTGTTTAGGCAGCATCTTGCTGCACTTCCCATACTCCAAAATACACTAGCTTAGGCACATGGCACCAGTGAGCTATCATAATCACGTGTTTCTCACTGAGCACTCCTGGCAGAAAGTCTGCACGTGTGCAATGCAGGTCTCCGGAAAATTAAACCCGCAGAGTCAGGCTATGTTGTACACCTTCAGGGAAACTTGCAAAGGGCCCCTAAAACAGTCGAATCACTTTGGGCAATGGAGAAACTCCCCTATAAGCTGTACTATATGAATTAGCTACAAGATTGGGGAAGTGTGAAGAAATACTGTCTCAAGTAGTCAGTGAAAGCAGGAGATGCGGCGGTGCAGAGGTTTATGGCATTTCTGAGGATGCAGGGTGGCTGGCCAGAAGGGCACACTGATTTCCTTTACCATCCTCTTGTGCATGCCTCCTCTTCAGGCGCAAATGCATAGTCACACCTTTTTTTTTACTATGTATGCTCCTTGCTAGACAGATAATACAACTGAAATGCCGGCCCCTTATCAGTCTCCATGGGTATGTCATGTACCGTGGCAACTACTTGTAGCTCAGCTGTGTTCACTTGTGGCTGTGGATACGCTTGTTGGTATGTTTTTCCACAAAGAAAGACTGCATCAAAAGCCAGAGCTTACTCCTCTGGAAATATAGCTTCAGAGGGAAGGGAGATACATGATAATTTTTCTCCAAAATGACTCATTTCACCCAATTTGCAGTTTTGTAGAAATGTATTCAAATCGGGGAGCCGTCAATTAAAGCAGTCTACATTCTTGCCTGCAGGCTATGCTAATGTCAAGATAGATCCACTCTGTATAAAAATGTTAAGGTATTTAGATGTGACAGAAAGGAAAGAATTAAATTAATTCTCAGCTATGTTCTGTGAAGGTGCCATATTAATGCACAGTATGACACAAAACCCAAACTAAATTTTCAGCCTTTATCACAAAAACCTAACTACTTTTAAGAACTGCTTTCATCTTTCTTTTTTTTTCTTCACAGACAATAAGTCTAATGAAGCCTCATCCGAAGCTTTTACGACCATAGCTTCAGAAGGTAGGATAAATTAGAGAACGAAATACCTTGGGTTAGGTTAAAAGTGCGTCTGTAAATTCCTAAAGCTGTTGGAGAAATAGTTTTGCAAACTTGTTTCTGGATGGGGAGTAAGGTACTCCTTTCTGCAGCTATGACTTCAGAGAAAATACAATAAACAGATATTTTGGTGATGTAATCTATCGTAATTAAGACCAAGCATAATTAAACTCCAGCCTTGAGGGGCACTTAGTATTATTTCTGATGCTTCAGCTGGCATTTGAATATAGCTCTTTCAGCACTGAACTGATAATTAAAAATAACAGCTCTACTAATGGTTCTACTTCTGCTTAGGTACACAGCCAAGATCCTCAACACTTTTGCCTAATTAAAGAACTGATGGGATGTTTCTTCATTTGTGTAAATTTGGTAAATCCGCGCTCTGCCCCTGCAAGTTTGTCTTATTATCAGCTTATTGCAGACAGATAAATCGTTCCCTCCACACCTCAGCTGAAGCCCTTTAGAGACGCCTCTCCTGGGGCAGCTTGCTCTGCTCCGCACAGGAGGCAGCTGCATTTCAGCGGTGGGTTACATGAGTGCGTCAGAGAAACGCTGTAGACAAACAGCATGGAAAGAAGTGGGTTTTTTCTATGTAAGCTTGCTTCTCTGAGTGCAGGTTCTGCCAGGCCCTGAAGGTCCAGTCAATACCCTGCTGGGCACCAGAAAGCCATCCCAGGTAGCGGGGGTCCCTGAGAGAAGGACTTTGTCCTCTGCTGGCCTCTGCAAGGTGATCTCTCAAAGCAGCCCCTGCAGCTTGCATCAGGTCACCACCCTGCTTCACCTTGACCGCTCTGCAGAAATGTACTGGGATCTGGGCACACTTCGAGGTGCCCCACTACCCTGGTCTTTAGACCTGCTGCATCTTTGGTAAGGAGTCCTTCTATGTAACGAAATCCCTGTTAGCGCAGGCGAGGCTATGATGAAATGCAAATGGAAGAGCAACGCTCAAAACAGCCAAAGGAGGTACAAATGCTTGCACAGAAAAGCAGCTGGAGAGTCGATGGTTACCTACTTATGCTAAGATCCTATCTGCAGAGGGTCGCTCCCCACCCAACGCCCTCCCATCATGCCTGACTAGACAGAGGTACCGTCTGGCTGCCTTCCCAGATAGGTTTTTCTAATGGGGTGCGTGAGCTTTCGTGGAGCACCTCCTTCATGGAGCCCTTTGGGGAGACTTAATCCTTCCTCTTAACCTACTCAGGGGGTACTTTACCTCACCTCCCTGGAAAAAAAGCAGAAAGTGAGACATGTCTCACTCGGGTCGTAAATACTGCTTGGGCAGGATGGTGTCTCTGCTGCGCTTGGCTGGCTGGTTGACAGTCCTTTAACTACAAGGAATAACTCCCTCTCCTCTTCTTTGAGGGCTCAGTGAATACTTTTCAGTGCAAAGTGTCCCTGAAATTTCCTGTCAGAATTTCAGTCTCTGAAGTGCCTCATAGATGGAGCTATGCAGGTGCCACCACCTGGTCATACATGTTATTTCAACATGCGTGCTAATAAGATGCATCTGTTTGTATGGGATAAAACCGTGTAACTCACTTCTGCTTTTTGACTTGAGGTGCCCAAGGCTCCAAACCTTTTTCCCCAAAACCTCTGCTTCCCTAGGGATTTCACAGCACAGTTACCTCAAGTGCTTTATGTTTCCCACTGGACCACTTGGCTGAGTTGTGCATTGAAAGATTATTTGGAAATTAAGTGTGATGCACTCTTTTACTCTTGAACCTTTGAATCACCCACTTTTCTAAAGCAGAATAAACACCTTTCTCATCCTGAGTAAAAGTGTTCGCTTTGATTTATTATAGACCTTGGAAATTCAGCACTTCCATCAGCTGTCATGACTACCTCAGGTAAGGGAGGGGAAAAAAAGCCTTCTTTATTACTCAGTCAATATATGTAGGATCTCTGCTTGATCATTGCTTAAATGTCATGTACACAGAGCCAGAGGCATGCCAGGGAAAGGTCAGTGTGCTCTGGTACTGACGGTACCTGTGTGCTGCTGGACGGGAATTTGTGAGCTATGAAGTTACCCAAGAAGAGATCTGACACAAATCCTGCTGAAACTGTCATGTTAGGACAGCATGTAAAATGGCATGCTGCATATCACATATTATTCTTATGCCTTTTTATAAAATGCAACAAAACCCCCTATACAGCTATGAATAAATTTGTCCTATTATGTCAGAGAGATGCATGTGATATAGAAAAATAAAAACCACCACTATTCCCTGACCCAAAAGTAGCACATCATTCCCATTTGTTAATGATATAAGACAAATACCACTGCTTTACCAGAGCATGTGTATGGATAACTAAATACAACTACCTTCAGCAGCTGAGAGGAAAACCCACAAGAGCAGGCAATCTCCTGGGCTTATATGGCTGCTGCGTGTTGTCAGAACCATTTCTGGCAAGGCCCTGGCTAGGCAGGGGAGCACTGCCATCAAGCACGAAATCCACCCCACAGTATTTAAACTGAACCCTGTGTATAAAACCATAAATAAATAACGCACACAGCTAGCCCACATGAAAGGGTCAGTATAAATAACGTCAGCCGTCTCTGATTGCCCCTTGAATTTGTGGGTTGTATTTTGAGCATTTAACCTTAACTCCAACAGTGGGATTCCTGCTGCAGAGTCTGCATTTACCCAACGACTACTGCAAGCTCTTTGATCCAGGTTGTTTTGTGATGTATTAATAATATTTTTAAAAGGCCTTATCAACTAAATGTGATACCTTGTATATCTGTTTGTCTTTAGAACACCAGTCAACGTCTTTGGCCTCTCTAGATTTCACAGGTCAAGCAAGCTTGGCTCCTGCTTCCACAACACAAGGTAATCAATTCAGCCAAAATGTTTTCTCTATTGCTTCAAGAGCGTAGAAGAAAGATACATAAACACAATAACCATCTTGCATTTTTTGTAGCAAACACTTTAATGTCCACTGAAGCTCTTTTCCGAGTGCATTATACACTAGGAAGTCCACAGTTCAAAAATAAATATATAAGAAAATACTGTCTTGATTTCATCTTTTTTAATGCTGTGTTCAGGATATATGCATTAATTTCAGCAAGTGAATAGACATCGAGTATATATTTTTACAATACTTATTCCTTGTATCTTTTCAGCTAAATATCATACAAAACCTGAATGACACTAGGGCTAGAAAAAGTGCAACCCAAACACTGGAGCACAGGAGTACAAACACAAAGCACCGATAAACAAAATACTTACTTACAGCAGATGACTCCACTCGGTGATTTCTTCTCTGGGCTGGTGACACCGAGGCCAGTGGAGGGCAGGGTGACTTCACTTGGAAGGGTTTAACCTCATTTCCCTGGGGAGAGGTACGTGCACCAGCGGCTGGCACGTACTCGCCAGGGCGGCAGCAGCCTGGACGGAGAGCAGGCGAAGCTGTCAACCTCCTGCCTTCTGATCCCAAACCCAAGGGCTGATGCCCGCCAGTCCCAGCAGAGTGCATTTTCTCGCAGCACAGCTTATCTGCAAACACTTCTTTCTTTAAAGTCTCTTTCCATTTTGAAGCCCAGCTGGTGACCCCTGTAGGACTGGCTGGTTTGAAGCAGCATTTAGAAGGGCGTCGGGGCTGCCCTCACCAGCAGCAAGTTGCACACTCGCTGCCACGCGGCCTGAATAAATGCAGGCATGGCACATGCTCCCATTTTGGAGACAAAACAGCCCAAGCGAAACAGCAGCACAGGCAGCAGGGGGAAGAGGCAACGTGGTAAGTCGTTGTCAAATGCCATCTTCCCCTTCATAGCAGCACCAGAGCTTTGGCTCAGAAAAGATCCACCACTGAGGCGGCAGCCGGCAAGAGTGGATCTGGCCCTCAGTATTTGGGGCAGCCTTGTTCTCCCAAACAAAAAAAAATTGCTTGCAACAAGCTAACTTTCACGAGCCTATGGGACATTGAACATCCTCCTTAAGCTGCGTAATTCAACCCTGCAACCTTCCCTTAAAGTAACCTATATTATGCTCTAGCGGTATTTACCCAGAGATGCACGAGTAACATGATGGGCAGTGTGTGGGGAAATACTGGAGGAAGACGCTGAACACAAAGCTTCGTCCTGCCCCAGCGGATGAAGATTTTTGGCAGCTGAATCACTCTATGCAAAGCTCGGGGGCATGAAGAGGTTAGATCGAGATATGCCAGGGCAGGAACGCAGACTGCAGCAGGGCTGAAATTAAAGTTTGCTGCTTCTCATGCTGCCTTCCCCATGAGACACTTGCCCAGCCTAGCTGACAGCAGGCAGCAAAGCACTTGTCCATGTGGACCGAAAGCCCTTCTGTCTCAACAATTTCACAACAAAGGCTATAAATATACAATATGAACACAGAGGATTCTCCTCGCTGGATTATGTATCTTCAGTGTTTGAGGAGGTACGAGGTCAAAGTCACAGTGTAGGCTGGAGCTGAGCCATTTCTCTTCTGTAAGTAGCCCAGGAAACATCTGCCTTTTAAGCAATGCCCCTGATGTGTGGCAATTTTTGTGTGCCAATCATGGGTTAATGCTTCTCCCCTCCAGCTCACTGCTGGTTCCCACACTGGTGCCACCATCAGCTTCTTGAGCAGACCCTTTGGGCTGCAGCCAAGTCAGGATGTCAAGTCCAGGTCTGCCATTGTATAAAGGGGTTTAGTTCAGTTCCTGTTATTTTATAAGTTTTTAATGAAAATCCAAGAGACAGCTGGGAATTGATATGAGGAAAGAGTGCACAGATACGGACAGGAAAAGGAGTAATGGAGTCAAAGCCAAGGATGTTAAAACTGCAGCCTGGTCTTTGCTTAGCTTCTGTGATAGCTCCATCTCTGAGCCCAGAGATGCTCAGGCTTTGAGTGCTGCGTTACAGCTGCATTTCACCTTCTTAGGTTTGCTCAGGTGGCTTAATGATACTTTTCCAACAATGAGACAGGTGTTAGGAAAGATGAACTCTTTTTAGTAAATGTGAAATAGTCCTCTTGGGAAAACAGAGGTCTACTTGCTAACCACCATCTGTCTGTGTTTGAATATCAGATAAATAGCTAGTTCAGCTCTAGAATACCTAGCACTTCAAAAAAAGATTAAAGGAAAATTTTAAATAAGTTGGTATTTGGCACCAGGCATCACAGGTGTGACTCCTGTACACTAACTTCTTCAAAACTTCTCTTTGCTAGTTGGGAAAACAGTTTTGTCTCATTGGAGCTGGTGAAACCCTGTCTAAATTCTGATTTATGTACATTGTTTATTGCTCTCTATTGGCTTCAGTTCGAAACAAGCCAGTGAATTCAGAACTACTGAGTTGCATCTGAAAGTCAGCTGAAATCCAAAAATACGTGCTTAAATGTCCCATATGTTTTCTCAAAGTTTATTCATCCATCTCCCCAAACTCCTCTTGAGTTTCTAGCTTGTGACAGGCTTTAAAACCAGACACAGAATTTTGTGGTGCTTGTCTGAGGGAAGCCAGCATCTCAGGTAGTAGGTTACAACTCTTTGACCTCTTCAGTCAGGAAACAGGGAAGAAAGAGGGAAAAATGAAGAACAAGTGATGGGGTGATCTACACCAATTTTTACGAGCTTGTGTGTTTTTCAACAGAAGCGCTGATTTCTACCACAGAGACAAAAAGTTATACCAGCACCACAGCATTCAATGAGAGTTTGACAACAGCACGTGAGTAGATGATGCATCTTCTTTCCTTCATAGGGCTGTAGCAGGGGAGTTATGTAGCTAAATACAGGTGTTGCTAAGTGCAAATGTGGTACCAGCTTAGCAAGTGTTGGGTTGCAAATCTACAGTGATCTGGAGTACCTTGCAAAAAGTACAGCAGCAGGTACTCAGCTCTACGTGGTCCTCAGTTTGTGACGCCTTTGCCAAGAGCATTAGCTCTGTGGTGCTTATTTCCAGCTACTAGTTGATAGTCATCACATCGCCATGCAAAAATTGTTACTAAACATGGAAAAGTTGTGTCCAAGCAGAGACCAAAAGTCGGGTGCTGTAATCTGTACCGGCTTTTCAGTACTTCGCAGAAGCGATTCTCCTGGTGAGTTGCACTGAGTTAGAAGATAAAGACTTGAGTCTTCTGAGCCGTCAAGGATTTGCAGCAGCAAAAGAGGAACAAAAAGCGTTTAAGCATCCTGGTTTTATTAGACGTATTTAATGTAATAATATTAAAATTGAGAGAGTTGCTAGGCAAATGTAGTGAGTACTGAGGGTAGTTTATAGATGAAATAAATTACTGGAGAAGCTAAATAAAATCACAGAGCAGCAATGAAATCATGAGATAATGTGGGACAATAAAGGCTGGCTAATAGAACATCGAAAGGCGGCCCCATTAAAGATCAATAAATCAATAAAAAAAACCTAGGGGTGGACATTTTTTCACAAATCTCTGCTCAGCAGCAGAAAGCCAAGAGTGACTTTCTTTTTTAACGTCTTGGTTTGTCTTTGTGCTTTCAGAACAGGCAGGACCTGTCAATGCGCTTTTGCATTTGTATGGCAGTCGTCTTTTGGCTGAAGTGCAAATGTAGCAGCCGCTTTCCATTTTCTGAATATATTTTTGGCAGCACTCCGGTGCTTACCTACCCGAGTGTAACTCACAACCACGCATTCAGACCAAAACCTTGTGACGACTTCCAATGCTTCACGACCCGGCTCTTGCACAGCTTGCTGGCTGCAATTTTTGCTAAAAGCGTGTTGAATGACGCTGCCGTTTGCGGGAGGTACCGCGCGTTGCACCACTCATGGGCATCCCTACAGCCGTGCCCGCCTGACCACCAGCTGGGGCATGGCCTTCAAGGGTCCTCAGTCCCCTCAGTAGCTGAGGGCAATTTCAGAGCACTCAGCTGGCCGAGACGTACCAGTGTGTTTCCCTGTGCCCTCCCAGGGCCACCGGGCTCGTACAACAGGTATTATCGTTATCAGTTCAGTCCTCTGAGGATCTAACACAAGGCAGTATGTAAATAATAACACATAGTCCTTCTCGGCGTGCTGTACAGAGCACAGTGTTATGCGATCTCTAAGTGTATGTCCTTTTTCTTTCATACGACTTTTAAAAATGCCAGATCTACCATGCTTATCCCCGTAAAATTAAACACCTAATAAACAAGGAGAAAAGAAGAACTGAATTGAATTAATGTCCAAAACTCTCAGTGAATTTTTACAGTGCCCTAAAATTGGACCGATTTTGGTAGGGCTTTTTAATACATACAGTTATATATTTATATATATACACATACACACACACGCTTGAGTGCTCAATTTCAATCAGAACCAGCATCTTATGAGAAAGAGATTTTCCTGGCTCTGCCCGTTACTAATTCACATCATTTAAACACTGGATTTTTTTTCTTGGATTTATAAATCAGCAATTATACTAGACACTTACAGGTATCTCTGTTGTTTCATGTATTGTTTGCATCAGAGAAAAGCAAAGGGTATAAAATAGCCACAGTTAAGCCTAAGAAAGCAGTCACATACAGGCTTGTAAGATAATTGAAGGATATTATTTCTTTTTGTACAGATTTGAACAATTCCACCACCGAATCCCCGCAAAGCCTCAAGAATGCCACACGCTCCTCCGAGAATACAACCCTGGCGCATCGTAAGTGCCGTGGCAGCTCTGGAGACGCTGTGCCATTGTCTAGTTGCATATTTTAGCTATTATTTCGGAAGATATGAACACGGAGATGGCTAGAAAAAACAGGAATGTAACCTTAGGCAGCGCTGATCTTAAACATAGGTAGCTTAGCTGTATTAGCAAAGGCAAAATATCTGTCTACAAACAGACAGAAGATGATTTTGTGGTTCAGACACAGTACTTGACAGAGGAGACTGAGGTTTCACTCAGTCACGGCAGAGGCAGACTCTTTGTGTTGCTGCTAAGCTACTTAATATCTTTAGCTTTTTCATTACCATCAAAGAGGTAAAACGCTTATCATTGTCCCAGACTGCTGTGCAGCTCAATGCTGGCTTGCTGGAACATCTTAATAGGTGTTTTCTAATAGTTCTTTCTTTCTCTTTCTTTTCTTTCTTTCTTTCTTTCTTTCTTTCTTTCTTTCTTTCTTTCTTTCTTTCTTTCTTTCTTTCTTTCTTTCTTTCTTTTTCTTTAACTTGATAAAAGCACATTTTTTGTCTAACACTGTGTTGTAGCCAAAAGTGTATCTGTCTTAACAGGTCAATTTTGACACCTTGATTTTGGAATTTGATTTCCAGTCCTCAGCAGGGTGAATAACAGTGGCTCCAAAGCACAACCTTCATTAAAAAAAAAATAACAAATAAGTTACTGAAAATGTTCTGTACCCATATCTTTTTAGGTAACCTGTCCTACAGCATCACAGACCAGCCAATTTCAGTTACCAGAGGGAAAGATTTCTTTACTACCAGCAGTCTGCTCAATAATACTGGTGAGACATTATCCTACAAACCCTCTTCTTTCAGTGTGCCGTTGCAGTAAGCAAGAAAAACAGAGAAGTGCAAAACCTGGAGCATCATGTACATTTGACCAAGGGAGTTCAAAAAAGGGAAAAGAGATGAAAAGAGGAGTCATGCCTGCTGTGTCCCCACACTGTGGGTTGTCGTGAGCTTTTGGCATTCCTGCCTTCTCCCTGCATCCGCAAGCAACGCTCCAGGGCATGTTTTCTTCCAGCAGCAAAATTTGGCTAGTCACACTCTTGTGCCCCAGGGGCCACTCACAGCTCACGCGACGTGGTGGACTTGGTGCCCAGTCCACCACGTCCACGCAGTCCACCAGTGGCTACAACGCTGGCTGCCACTGTGGCTAAGACCCAGGCTGGGTGACGTACCAATATGACCAACCTCGCAAAGGGTCGTGACGCCAGCACAGTGGGAGGTGACACTGAGGTGATATTGCCCAGTGACTCTTGTGCTCCAGATGTCTCTGGCACCCAGCCTACTGCTGCACCCTTCCTGGCGGCTGGAGGAGGACTGTGCTCCTCCTCTCCTTCCTCCCCACAGCTGGGACCCCGAGGGCACCTCTATCAGCTGCCAGCACCCTCAAGGGTGGCTGTGCAGGAGGGGGGGATCCCAGCACGGTGGTGGGGAGAGGCAGCTGGGGCGAGGCAGGGATGCTTCGCCACCAGCAAGAGGCCACCACAAAAGGCAGCTGTGCCCTTGGCCAGACGTCTTGGCAGAGTTTGGTGTCAATGGCATGAAAAATAAGGTGGTGGGTAGGAGGGCTGGGGCAGGAAGCTGTGCCCGGCCGCACCACAACATGCTTCCTATTCTCAGAGAAGCTCATGGGGAAACAGAGAAAACCAATGGTTTTCAGATGAAACACTTACCAGGCTGTGCCTGCATGATCTTGTCCTGTGAACTGATGGGTGGCTGACATCAGCCCGCAAACCCAGTCAGAATAAAAGCGGATTAAGTCCACAAATTACAGGTGCAATGCTCAGAGTTTGGGATCCTCAGCCTGGGAACCTGGCAGTCAGGTATCGATTTGGGGCTGCATTGTCACCAGTACCGTGCCTGGGGGGAGCAGCGAGCCACAGGCAGCAAGCACGGATTTTCCTCCTCCCCGAGGATGTTCGGCTGACCTCTGTCTCGTGTGTCCCTTCCAGGTGGCGTGAAGAGCACGAAAGCCAGTCGCTTCCCCTGGCCAACAGTGGTAGCCGTCCTGCTCCTCTTCTGCAGTTTTCTAATAGCTTTAGGCATCAGGAAATGGTGTCAGTACCAGAAAGAGATGTAAGTACTAGGAGGGGAACGGCAGGGGCGGGAGGGGTGGCACAGGGGACAGCACAAACTCTAACCCAGTGGTTTGTATTTGCACATTTTCATTTGAGACTACCCATAGCGCACAAGACCTTTAAGTACATGGATCACGAATGCTGTTTTTTCATACAGAGGTATGAAACGTGGAGTGTTCTCAGTCCTTTCATCTGTTCTGTGGGTTCTCTATAAAATAAACTTTAAAAAAAGAACCGTGGTGCAGCTTCAGGCTGTGAGGGAAGAATACAAGTCAATTTTTTTCCCCAGAGACCCTCACTTCTATTAGCCTCCCTGACAGCTGCTTTTACTCTCTCACTTTGCATGGTTACTTGAGGACATGTTTTAATGAAATTGTACTTCTAGGGCAGCTCTATTTGAGTTGTGAATAGCATATGTGAAAGTAGGCTACCTGAAACTTAATCCCAGTCAAAGAAGCATTCAGTTTGTACTTATTACCAAAGTTTAATTCCCTACTAAAGCACTTGGAGATCTACTGATGTAGTATCTAAGTATCTAAGAGCCAATTATTTTTAATCTTACGAACGTTACTAAAATGTTTGAAAAATCATGGTGATAAGAAATCATTTGTTGTTCCAGAAAAACATGACTGCAAATTGGGTATATCGAAGGTAAAAATGGGATTGATTTTTTGTTACTGATTTGGGATGGGACTTCTCTTTATCTTGGCCTATAAATTGCCAAAAAAACTGTTATGAGCCTAAAATATAACTTCAGGGAGCAGTGTGAGCAAAAGAGCTCTGGAAGGGTTTTGAATGGTTCACCAGGAACCACCAGGACCATGTGCTTTTAAAGCACAAATAAAGTAAAATTGTGAGGTGGGAGCTGAGAAAGCCCAACAAGTACCAGGAGGTACGGTGGAGCTGTAGAACAGGGAAGTCACAGTATGTAAGAGCAAATGTCAGGTGCTCTTGTAATGATTTACTGTCCATCTACCTCCTCCTGTGAACATTTTACAACAGTCTTTTATACGGCTTTTGTGTGATAGCATGTTTTTTCGCTTCTCTTTCAGTATGAACAGACCTCCATCTTTCAAGCCACCACCACCTCCGATAAAGTACACCTCCATGGTGGAGTCTGATGGGACCCCCCCATCCTGCCATGAACTGGAAAACCTGTAACATCGCCTACACCCCTTGTGTAGAACGCAGAAGACTGACACGGTTAAAAGGCTCTGTCTTTAAAACAGTGATTACAGAAATTTGGTGTTAATGACCCATATTAAAATTCAGAGCGCCTAAATGACATTAATGTTGGAAGCTGAGCACTCCTGAGGACACTTACGTCATCCTGTCTATCTCTGTGTATGCAATACGTTAACACCGTTGTGAGTGTCACCGTGAGATTACATGTGCTTAATTTGAATTGGGTGATCAACTGGGAATTTGCTGTCTCGTTAATGGGAGCAGATTAACACATCACTCCACCAGCCTGCCAGAAGAGTGTTGAAGCTTTTTGTTTTACTAAGTGTATAGAGACGACAGCTCTGCCATATGGACACCACGATTACATGGGAAACGATGGCTTAACACAAGCTTTTTGATACCTACATGAGCCGTTCTTACAATTATTATTTTTTACTATACAAATATTGACTAATATGACCTAATATATAATTTCCTATCACTGTGAAACCAAACAAAAAATAATCAGCATATTACACGGAAAGAAAATAGCCTGCATCTGTCGTCACCGGGGCTGCAGCACAGGATCGCGGGGAAGGGTTGGTGAGAAGAAAGGGCACAGCACAGGCCTGGTGGAAGTGTTCGTGAAGAAAACTCAGTTGCTGTTGGTAAAGTCACGAGAACAAGTCAACTTTGGGCTAATGTACAAGCCACCTGTGGACCAGAGACTTAAGGACTGAAGTGAACAAGGATCCTAAAGATAACGGAAAATGCCAGTCCTTTTGGAAGTGCTGTGCCTTTGAAACAATAATTACTCTTGAGTTCGCTTTTTGAAAATTATATTTACGGTGCATGTGAAGAAAAAAAGGAACACAATAATTTTATTCTCCTTTGGTTTTAATGAGCTTCTGTCATTTGCTATCTTCACAATTTACAAGACCTCAGGGGTAGTTTTCCAGGTGGTTTAAGCCTGTGGAAGGGACGATCCAGTTTTACCCCTATCCTGCGCGGACTGCGTAATTCCTTGCATTGACACTAAAGACTAAATGCCCGTGCCAAGGGTGGGATCAGCTCAGCCTGCTGCACAGTTCTCAGCCAGGTCAGCGGCTGCGTGGTCACTCCTGCACGGCACAAGAGCTGCAGCAGGAGCACGGCTTTTGGCAGCAATGTGGTCTTACGTTACCTTCAGCCGGCCAAGGAACTGTCCCTCCAAGCTTGTTTGAAAATGTATTGTTACCACAATGGTATTTCTGTAATTAGTGCAAATCAACTAAAACTCGATCATGTCAAGCTTAAAATTGGTATTCTGATTTAAGAATGGGATTTGCTTTATTTACTGCTAAACACTGGTCGATGAGTATCAGGGTTCAGAGCACTATATTTCCCAGGACTTTAGATGAATGAATGACAGAATGATCTGACAGACCTTTTTAAAGTATTTTGTTGTATTATTTACCTTATAGCACAAGCAGTTCTAAATCCATCACTAAGGGAGTATCTGTGTTGAACAGAAGACTATACAGACTTTACATGTATGGAAGCCTTAATATTAATTTGAGTGTTTCTTGTCTATGGGTTTGGAGAAGCAAAGTAGTTTAACTTTTGTCATATTATCAGTCTCCGCAAAAGCAGGCAGCTTTTTGTGCTCAAAAAAAGAAATTAGAAAAAAAAAAAAAAAAGCTGGATAGCCATATTCCAAGGGACGTGAAGAGCCAGGACTTTCTTCCTTGTCATTAGGTGAGGATGACTGGCCATAGCATATCTATCGAAGAGGGGTTATTTTATCATCTCGGATATTCTAATCCCCTCGGTTGTCTTCAGGTCAGAGATATTCCCTCCGACACCGAGCTTTTGCAGGGCGCTTTGGGAAGCACTGAGGCTTGGCGTGATTTCCACCGCTACCCGCTAACGGAGCCGGACCGCAAGGAGAGCTACCGGCAGCTTTGTCCCAGTCCCTGACCCATCCGTCCCCCAAGGATGCTGCTGCTTCCGCAAACCTGGACCACCAATGTGAAGTTCTCCAGCCTCTCCAGGGAAGTTCTTCCTCAGACACCCCGTCCCAGCCGACGAAGTCCCGGCGGGCGCCGCAGCCGCGCTCCCGCTGCCGACCAGCAGGTGGCGCCGCAGCACCGCGGCCGGCGGGGACCGGTCCCGTCCCGCCCCCCCCGCCTCCGGCGCTGCCGGGCGAGCGGGGGGATGCGGGGGCGAGCGGGAGGATGCGGAGGCGGGGGGGGGCGGTGGCCAGCCCCCCTCTTTCCAAAACCCTCTCAAGCCATTATTTTTGGCACCAACCGCCCCAGCGCGTGGGTTTAAATCGTTCAGCTTGGACTTGGGTTCTGTCAGTCTGGCCCAGGTTAAAATTTAAATTATCAGGTGCTTGGAGATGGCTCTGGGAGGGTCCGATAAAAGCTTTGCTGTAAGAGTAAGGTGTTCAAAGCTAGCTGCGTGGGTGCAGAAAAGATTTTTTAAAAGAGGCTTGAGCGTTACATTGCTAAATGGAAATCCACGACACAATGAAACCTGTAAAGCAGACCCAAGTCAGAATCTGGGGTCACCTGTAACACAAATGTAATACTGTGCAACTAGCTGGGTCTGCTGTATATGGTCTTTAATATTTGCACTATGCGGCTGTAAAAGCAACACACTGGCAAGCTAAGCAGCAAGGTGGTTTTATGTACAAGTGGTTTTCATCTGCTTCTGAGGACACAGCAAATGTTGCGGGGGGGAAGGATAAAAGCAAGAAATTTGTTTTCAATATTTGTTTTCAGTTACTAACGTGCCTTGTGAGGTCACTGGCAGGGCCGGGAGACTTCAGTAGAGTGAGTGACTTTTCCCAGCGCTCGGCAGTCTGTATTCCCACGGGTTGTGTCCCGGCGGTGCTGGGCCCCACCGACGGGGGTCAGGGGAAGGGCTGCCATCCCCGAGCCCGTGGGGTGCGTGGGGCAGGCGGGCGGCCCCAGCCTCTGACAGCGGAGGGGACAGCTGTGACCTTAGAGGATGCCCTGGTCCTGCCATGCCTGACAGCCATCCCACTAAGCCCTAATCCTCCCGAATTACCTTTTGCCTCACTCTGAATCACGCGTCTTTTTTAAACAGCATTGCCGTGGCTTTTCTTACAAGGCACCTTTTGGTCCTGCAAATTAATTAAGCTTGGCTTGTTTATTTAAGAAGCACCCCTGTAGTTTGCACGGTGTGCTCGAGTCATTGCGATGCAGGCGGTAGCGTGGCAGTGCCTGGGAGCAGGCTGTGGGAGAGAGAGCACAGGCTGCCTGGCCATCCCAGAGCTGGACTCGCTAGTCAAGAGTTGCCGATAATCGGCTTTGCCGCTTGGGATTTCCTGGGGAAACAGCCCATCTTAACACGGTCCCACAGAGTCTTCCCTTTCAGGGAGATGTTCTCCTCGTTGCAGCTGTGTTTAAAGCCTTGTGAAGTGCTCTGGCTTCATTTTCATGTATGTGTGTGTTTTAAAAAGCTGTGTACAGAAATTACACCTGCTATACAGAACGGGGTATTAGTTACCTTATGTAGTCTTTGCTGGATTTAAAGCCATCACTTATCAGAGCAGGCAAACATTAGAAAGATCTGTGTACACTTAAACTCCAGAAGAAGCAGTACATGAAGGATAAATTTTGTTTTATTTGTTGTTCATGCTAGTAGGTAATTCTTCCCGATTCTGCAATTAACTTTGAGCAATAAGCCAATGGAAAGCTTCTAAAAAGCTCTGCAGGGGGATAATGATTACTTAATCCTGTCTAAGGAGATTTTAATGGAAATAATATGAAATCATATTATATTTAAAATGATTCCTTAAGGACAAGACAAAGCTCAGGGAAGTCCACAGAAAAGATTATTCGATTTCAGGGAACATCAGATTATGTCTTTAAAACTCTTCCATCTCTTTTCTAGTATCCGATGTTTCATCGCTTTCCTTTCAAACTCTCCTGTACCAGGTTGCCCGGGTAAAATTTTTAATCAGTGGAAAAAAATGCCGCTTGGCCTTTCCAAACAGAAGGACTTCCAAATTAACTCTGGCATCCTACGCAGCTTGAAACACCCTCATGTGGTGTAAATGAAGCATTGAATACCTCGCTGTTGTCAAACAGGCGACTCGCAGATGCCAGGGCTTGGCTTAAAGAAACGAGCAAACAAAGGCAAGAGAGAGAAGCAGGTAATATATTGATATGAACTGACATCAAGGCTATGAGCGGCGGACAGAAAAAGGCGGGGGAAGTCAATATCACAAAGGGTATATCATATGATAGACATGTAGGTATTTGCGATGGGCTTAGGAAATGCAAAAAGTGCTGTGATAGTCACGGCGTTTTTCTGACTTGATGTAAAATGGGAAATGAACACCGCTATTTGGTCTACTGCACTTGAAGAAGTGGCGCTTTAAGTGTAGTGATGTCTGCAGAGCTTTGTGATTGAGTGTGTCTGATAGTTTTAAATGTTAAATAATTCCATTACAGTCAGAGTAAAAATGGTAATGAACAGCTTGGAAGAGTCTGAGTATACTTACATGAAATGTTGAGCAATTAGCTTCTCTCTGTGAGAGTGAATCCTGCAGTTCTCTTCTCATCAGTAGCAAAGTGACCTTTAAAATATGCAGATGACACAGAAGCCATTTCAATAACTTATTTGATCTATTGTCTGCTGACAAATTGCATGTAAGGATTTGGAATTTACATGGCACAGTAGATTTTGGACTGAAATGGAAGAGTTTGAAAACATTAACTGAAAGCTTTTTGACGGTAGCAATGTGTCCTGTTGAACAATGGGATGTGTTCAATCTGGTGAAGAGAAGGAGGCTAAGCTCCCTGTAGCACTTGATGTTATCAACTTGTTTTCAGTTGCTTTAAAGCACTTTGAAAAGTTCATTGTTCCAGCTTTACATTCTGTATATGGCAACCCAACCACATGTTAAAATGGAAATAAACCACATTTGTGCGTTTGGAATTGGCTAATGGCAAAACCCATACGCCTCTCAGTGCTTAAATAGCATCAGCCTGATCTGCACAGCTAATCTTTTCACTATGTATTTGAAAATAGGAGGGTTAGGGATATGGGAATGGGATTTGAGCTGCTAGATTGTCTGGGCTGCCCATGACATTGGCTTGTACTTTGCACTGAGGCACAAGGGAATAGCTGAGCTCTTTCAGTAAATCCACATAAGGCATAAATATGGCTACATAATCCATGGGGAAAAATGGATAGTAAAGTTTTAGTCAGGCCGTCCTCACTGCTGAATGTGATTCATATGTGAATACTCCAGAAACATGGAAAAATGTAACAACCTACTGACTTTGATACAGAATTTTAAAAAACAAACTTCAATAGTATGATGTTTTCCCTGCCTGCTTAGGCATTCATTTTTGCAGCCACTTAAGCACATGCTTGAAGTAGAGCATTTGAACGGTCTCAAGTGACAAGACCCTAGATAATCTGTGGGGTTAGTCTGCGGAAAATAAAATTGTATTATTAATGCACGTTTGTTCCCTCTGGCCATTGCAATTAATGTACATCATTGCAGGGTTTGGTACTGATTACAGAACAAAATTACAGAGTTTTGTGGAAATGGAAAGAGGCTGAGGTTTTGGGGAAGGGAACAGGCAATTCAATGCTCTTCTTTTCTAGAAAAGCACATGAAGGATTTTTGGACCATAAGAAAGTTCTGCTAGCCGTTACTGCTGGCAAGTATTTGTGCACCGCATCTGATGCTCACGGCTGAAGTCTCACCCTGCAGTGCAGAATGGATGCACTTCCTCCTTCTCTCATCATTCTGGTTTTGAGCTGCTGGCATCCTGCACAGTCTAAATGTCCTTTGCAGCTTGGGGGTCTGGAAACCATCCTAACTGCAAGAGCCAGGGCGTACTCATGCTGCCCATCATAGCGTAGGGACGCTGAAACTAGCTGTGAACAAGTGAGAAAGTCGCTGTACTGCGGGAGCACTGGAGTACCCTGGTGCTGTCACGTGCTCCAATACTATTAAAAGGTGATGGCAAAGGGTCAGAGACTTTTGGGACGCTGTGAAGGGAGTGGGTTTGAGACTCTCCCCACTCCAGCTTTAGGGGGGCTAGCTGATCTGATGGGAGAAGCTTGCTAAAATCTAATCTCCTGGCAAAGGCTACTGCCCGAGGCAGTGGCAATTAGACTTCTTTTCCTACACCAGAGCACACCCTACCTGCTGGCCTTCAGACTCCGCTGTCTGTCATACACACTCATAGAATCACAGAATCACCTAGGTTGGAACAGACCTTTAAGATCATCAAGTCCAACCATAGACGTAACACTGCCAAAACCACCACTAAACCATGTCCCTCAGCACCACGTCTACCCATCTTTTAAATACCTCCAGGGATGGTGTCGTGGTTTGGGCCAGATTGGCCCAATCCGGTGGGACGACAGATGCTCTCTCTCTCCTGCTCCACTCGGGAGGCAAGAAAGAGAGAGAAAAAGAGACTTAAGATTTTAGAAGGAACTAAACTACTTTAATGAAATATTCATAATAAAATAATAAAAAGAAAAATAATGAAATATATACAAAACCGTATCAAGCTCCCAGGATGACAATCACGTCACCAGCAGGCGCTGGGGAAGTCCCAGACTGGACTTGGTGACGGACGGGAACTGGATTCCGGAACTGGATTCAGGATCGGGATCAAAGGCAGACGCAGAGACAGAGTCCTCCCAGGATGCCGGCCACTGAAGAAAGAGGGCTGACCCTTTGATCCCTCAGCTTTTATACTGAGCATGAGGCAGATGGGATGGAATACCCTTGTTGGTCAGTTTTGGGTCACCTGTCCTGTCCACTCCTCCCCGCAGGTGTGACCCCTCTACGCTTTTCCGCTTCCGACCCTCCAACGGGGCAAGTAACAAACCTGGCTGCCCTTGGTTGTTACAGCAATAAGTATAAGCAAGAGCCTCTCTGCATCCCATTCCTTGGCATCAGCCATAAATATGGGTCTTATCACTCTGAGAGCGAATAGTTTTCTGCACAACAGGCTGTCAATTTCAGCAGTTAGAAGAGGCCTAGCTAAAAAGTAAAGTTACTGAACAAAATTGGTCCTGTTTTACCTCAAACCAGGACAGATGGTGATTCCACTACTTCCCTGGGCAGCCTGTTCCAACGCTTGATAACCCTTTCTGTCAAGAAATTTTTCCTAATATCCAATCTAAACCTCCCCCTGGCAACTCCATCTTCCTTCTGTCACTTGAAAGATGGGAAATGCAGGACGGGGCTTGGCAAGGACACCAAGAGTACCATGTCAACGCTCAGCCCTAATAGTTTTGGCTCTAGACTACGGCTTCGGTGTTTAGTTTCGTTGGCCACTGTTAAATGCTGCCACAAAGACACAAAGATGCCCACAAGAACATACCAGCCTTGGTGAAACAGCTACGCTTATGCTGCACTAAAACAGCCGTGGTTGCCAACCATATCTAAGGAGTTCACATGCACTGGTTTGCTGGGCAGTCGTAAGCTGTGATGGTGGGAACATGCAAAAGAGAGTGAAGTAATGTAAAACAGTGGCTTAAAGAAGATAAACTTGCAGGGATACAGACCAGCAGCATAAGTAATGGAAAATGGTGGAGCTCCCAGATAATAATCCTTCTTTTGGTTCAAGATATGAATTTAATTCCAGAGAAAATGTTTACGGTCCCATGACTGCGGCTTTGCATCATGTGGCCTGCTGTCTCCTACATCAGAGGCAAGCGTACTAGATGGTCTTAACGGGAAGGGGGAACAGGGTTGCAGGACAGCTGAATGCCTATCAAACCTATATTCGTCCTTGAGAGTGAGGAGTCCTAGGTCAGGAATGCCTTGTGAAAACCTAGTATTGAAATTGCACTATTTTAAGATTATTCAACATCAAAGCTCTAAAAGCAAAATGCCTTTGCTCCCTTCCTTGAAAAGGAAAAATGCAGATTTATGGAAGGAGATAGATTCTGTTTGTATTAGGTGAAAACACATACTTCACATATATGTATTTACAGATACATTACATTTATACTTACTTTTAATATATAGTTCAATTAACAGGTTTACTGTGTACTAATTAAAACATTCTATGAATAATGTGCAAACTTTAAGAGGTCAAATGAAAAATACAATTTAAATGGTATTTTAAAATACTATTTATTTTGAAATGTTCCTTACAGAGAAAGCAGGGGACTCATGAAATATATACCTTTACTATTTGATATTAATATAATGTAATAATGCCTTTAGTCATTTGACAGTGAAAAATTATCTTTCAGAGCAATTTTTTTTTCGCTACCCTATGATGGAGCAGACTTCAGTGTTGTATACCTAGTCGTCTCTATGTCCTGTGTGAAGACTACGGAAAGAATACGTCTGTGTATATTTGTAAGAAGCCGTTAAGAAGAGAAATTGCTCACAGGGCGTTATCCTTCAAAGATACGTAATAACGCAAGGGAGGAAAAAAAAAAAGTATTTTAGAGGCTCCATTTCACGTAACACAGCAAATCCAGAAATTGTTTGGGACAAAACGCGTGACCCGGCAGCCAACCGCAGCGCAAGGCGGAGTGCGAGGCCGCCAGGGAGCGGGACCTGCTGAAGGAGCAGGTGGAAGGGACTGAGGCGGCCGCATCTCGACCCTCGAGGCCTCGCTCTGCGCCGCTGACCCCTGCCAGCTGCGGTGCCTGCACTGCCCCAGCCAACACACCCGCCTCACCGCTCGACCTCGCCGGACCCCGGCCTCGGCCCTCGACCTCGGGGCTTCGCTTCTCCGGGGCTGCCGCAGGGCGGCGGCGGCGGCGGCGGCTGCCACAGCCCCAGCTCCCGCCCGCTGCCGCCTGCGCGTGGGGCAGCCGCGCGCGCGCCCGCCCGCCAGCCAGGGCCGCGCGCGCCCCGCGCCGCGCCTCGCCGGGCAGCGCGCGGGTGGGAAGCCACGGGTACGCGCAAAGCTTCACAGCCGGCGCCCTCGGCAGCGGCGGGAGCGGCAGCTGGCCCGGCGGGGTCGGAATCGCGGGTGAGCGGGGCTGCGGGAGCCCCGTGCGGCGCCACCCGCGGCGAGAGGACACGCAGGCCCCGCGGCTGACCTTTCTCCAGACCGCACGGTTACTCTGCCCCGCCTCTGACCCCCCCACAGACGCCGTGCCGGTTCCACGGCTCAGGCGGTGCAGAGAGAGGAGGCGGGCGGCGGCGGCGGCAGTTTCACCCCCTCCCTCACGGACTGACCCAGGCACCCGCCCGCCGCGCGCGCCTGGCTGCCGCCGGGGCGGGGCCAACAGCGGGCAGCCAATGGCTGGCCGTCGGCGAGCTGTGACGGCCGCCGCGCCCGGCCGGGCCGGGCCGCACCTGTTACATAAGGGGCCGGGCGGCCGCTGCCGCCGCCCCCGACCCTGCCGCCCCCGGTACCGGTCCCGCCGCTGCGGCCCGGCCCGGCTCCCCAGGCCGAGGATGAGGCCGCCGGCCGGGAGGGAGGGCGGCCGGCGGCGGCGACGGTGGGCGGCTGCGGGGACCACGGCGGAGAGCAACGCGGACTGGATGGGCTCGCTGCCGGCGGCGCTGCGCTCCTACCCGCTCTCCAACCTGGCCATCCCGGGTAGGGCGGTGGGGCGGGATGGAGGGGGGTGGTTTGGGTGCCGGGGCCTGTCCCCGCCGGCACGGCCTGCGGCTCTTGGGGTGGCGGGGCCTGGCACTGAGGGGAGTCGCCTGGCAGCGGGTCCGCCTTCCCCCCCTCTCTCCCCCCCAATGAAGTGCTTACCGGTGCTTGGGCCCGGTCCGGTTGTGTCCGGTGCTCTGGCTGTAGGCTGGGCCCTGAGGTGTCTGCCCGTGCTGGGGAGCCGGAGGTTGGGTGTTCGCTTGAACTGCAGCAGCCGTGTGGGAGGCCTTGTCTTCAGGAGTCAGAGCCTGGTTGGGTCTGAGCACCTGTCTGTGAGTAAGGGCTAACATGGACCCCGTCCATTGCAGGGGAGGAAGGAGGGCTTTAATCTTCTGTAAATACAGCTGTGAGTCTGTAACCGTTTGATCTGCTTGTTTTCACTGTCTTCAAAAAAAGGTTGCTGTGACCTCTGGAGGTCCTCTTTAAGGTTTTTCAGGTCGTGTAAGTAAGGCTAAAGGTAGGTAGGGAGAAAGGTTTGTTTACATTGAATCTAACAGTCCATCAAATGGAAATATCTTTTATGGCAGAACCTGTGTATGGCTTGTCAGAGGGAAAAAGAGTACAGGACGCTTATGAAATAGCCCAATGTATGATGTTACACTGAAGACACTAAAATACTGTAATTACTTACAAAATTTGCTCCCTTTCCAGCTGAACTTAAGATAATTAACTCCTAGCTCCTATGCAGACCTTCTAGTTTAAGAAATTGGCAAGCATGTGTCATCGTTTCTGGTTTACAGATAGACAAACTGACAAATGAGGAAGACAACAGATGACCCTAAAGTTACTTAGGAATAGGCTGACTTTCCATCTGTAAATAGCGAAAAATAATCTAGTATTGCTTGTGGATGTCAATAGGGAAGATTTTAGGGGCAGCTACTGTAGCAGCTCATTCCGATACCGGATGTTAGGCTCTGGTCATTGGTGGTACCGGCTTGATTTTCATGGTAGCACCTTAGCTTGTCAAAACCGTTTGGGTATGTGCTAAATAGAGGGCATGCGGCAACATTTCCTTAGAAACGCAGTAACTTCCTTTTATGTGCCTGCAGAGATAACCAAAGGACGTTTGAAGCATGTAGAGAAGGGGCTGTGCACCTCCTGTGGGGTACTACACCACTCACTGCTGAGTAGTATTCACCTGAAGTAGAA
The DNA here is from genome assembly GCA_008921705.1 of Burhinus oedicnemus. Lineage (NCBI taxonomy): Eukaryota > Metazoa > Chordata > Aves > Charadriiformes > Burhinidae > Burhinus > Burhinus oedicnemus. Next base: position 4,453,794 of record VFFE01009068.1, on the reverse strand, counting down.
CAGTTGAAATGCCATCCTTCCTCCCCCGAAAGCAGAAAAAACATTTCATATAACCCTATTCATTTGAGCAGGGGAGGGGGACAGAAAGGAAGTTCATTGTTCGTATAAAATTCAATCAGCTGCAGGTTTTGAAACTTCTGGCAAGTAAATCCTTCCCTATTTTAGCAAACAGTAGTAAATCAACTTTTTGTTGCTATAGCAACTTAAGGGCTGTGAAATTTTGCAGAATGTTATGATGTAGATTGTGTTAGGTGCATTGCCACTGTCCATCACTTACAATACTGGTTGTATGTTGTTTGTAGCAGAGGAACCAAGGAAATGAGTTGTTGTTTCAGTAATGCCACGTTTCTTTTAAAGTGAGTAGTGTTTTTTTTGAAAATGCTTGCAGTGTATGTTTATTTATGGTCGAAGTTGATGTATATTCCCATCCCTCTCCTGCATGTACCTCATGTAACCTGTGAGCAGGGAAAAGACATTTTGGGTTGCCATTTTGAGAATTATTTTTTTTCTTTCATAATTTAGTCCAATGATTATTTTTCTGAAGTGGATGTTTGGTGTGGTGCTTCACAAAGCAACCTTTTTGGGAGCCATGGTAATGTTAGTAGCAGTGTGCAAGGAAAGGATTGTACAAAACAGGTTGCAGTTGAGGCATCTGTTTACAGATGCTGAATAGCAATGAAGGCCAATGCTGTCTTCAAAAGAGAGATGAAAGGTAGGCTTCAGGTTCAAATGAGAAGCATTTTTGTCCATGCCTAATACCTGTGTGTATATACAACAAGTGTGGCCTGCTTTTGTCCGTGTCTGGATGCATTCGTTTTCACTGCTGGAGTGATGGACTCTACTGGTTTTTGTATTTTTTTGTTTGTTTCTTTTCCCCTTCCTCCTTCCAGTCACTTTTTGTGAGCATAGGAGCAGAGATGCAACTCTAGTGAAGGTGCTGGAGCAGTTGAAACCTTAAAATTTGTTTTAACTTTAAATGAAGTCAGCACTCAAAACCCTGAAACTGTTGTTTGGTTTTGCGGTTGGTGGTTTGTTGGTTGTTTTTTTGTTTGTTTGTTACTTTGTAGCATTTTGCAGAAATGCAGCACTTGAAGAATAAAAGATTCTACTTCTTTTTAAAAAAAAAGGGGCAAAATGTTGGCATCATGGGGCTATCTAAAGTGAAAAAAACCTGATAGTATACATGGAAAAGAAACTGCTTAGATTTAATTCATTATATGATATTGTAAGTGGGAAAGTCTTAACCCTCTTGTACGAAGCTAAGGATGTCTGTATAAAGTTCTGCTGCTTTATCTGTTGCAAATAGTTCTGCTTTTGGAGCTGCTTGTGTTCACCCTCTTTAAAAAGGTAGCTGTGACCTCTGGAGTCCTCTTTAACCTGCATTATCCTATGATTCCCTGAACTATTAAATGTGGTGTGAAACATGCTAATAGAGATCAGGGAAAGTTGTTGTTTGCTGAGTCCTTAGAACTGACTGGTAACATACGATGTTTAAGATGGGTATTTCATGAGGTAATACCAGCTTGGTGTTTACATGTGGATTTAACTCTGTGCTCAAAACAGAGAGAGACTGAGAAATTTGGGGTCATCATCCAAGGCTTGTGTGCAATCATTTCTAGACTTCAGGCTTTTCTGTTGTTTCTATTGGAAATACTCTAGATGAAATTCTAAACCAGCATAGTCTTGTCCAAGGAAAAGAGATGAGGTTTCCTTCTCTCATGAGAGAAGGAATCTTTTGCAATGAGAAATTGGCAAATATCAAGTAACTAAAATGTCATCAACTTACATGCATACAATATAGTCAACAAAATTAACCACCTTCATCAAGTAGTGACCTTGTGTGAAACTCTAGGGGGTTCTCTCTTGATTATACTCCAGACTAATCCTCTTTGAATGTGGGTTTAAAAACGAACTCTTAAAACATTTTTAATTGTGAACGTGACCCTTGGCAGGGTAATGTATTGTATATTGTAGTATGTGTTTAATCTCAAGCTGTTTTACTTTAAACAATTTTGTGAAATCATGTACATCTGTGACACTTGTTACTTTCTTTGGTCATCTCTTCATCTGCATCTGTTGATTTTTCTTATTTCCCTCATGAGAAATGGAACATGAGAAAAAGCAGCAGTGCTGTCCCTATTCTGCTTTTGAAGTAAATCGGCTATTTAAAGAATTTGCTGGAGAAGCCTAACCTGTTTCTTGCTTGTACTTGCATGCTGATAATTCATAGCACTGTGGCGTGTCCAATTCGTAGTGTTTCACTTTGACTACTTGCCTTTCTAAGTAATTTTCGCAGTATCACAATTAAGTAGGTGCTAGAATCTGAGAGATCTCTCTACTTCTGAAGATAACAGCACTGCTTTCCTGTTCATTGAGTTTTTACATTAATACTTGTATTAGGACAGGTGAAACACTTTTTCTGTCTCAAGATCCACTTTGAGATCATCAGCTTGTGCCTGTTGTCTTGAGACAGCAAAGCAGTCTAGCAGATGTTAACTGCCAACTATCGGTGTTTATCGAGTGTTTTATTAGTCCAGCCTCCAAGGTGCTGGGTGAATGAGACAAGCAGAAGAGTAGGCAGTTCTGTTTTCCTTTGGGTCTTGGTAATAATGCATTTACTTAATCTTGCCCAGGTTATTCTATCTTTGAATAATTAAGAGCCATGACAAAACAGGTAAGCGTACTTGCAATTTTTGATCAGACTGTATCCCTATATTGGTTCCCTGTTCTGGTCGGGCTGGATAGTGTGAGTTTTTCCCCAGTGCTGATTTTTCCCTTGTCTTCTAGAAGAAATTTGTGATCACTTAGGTAGGGATCCATTGCTATATAGCAGGGTAAACAAACCCATTCTTGCAGGAGCACCCAGAATAGTTATGGGTGCCATTTCATAATACAAGTAGGCTAATCAAATGCCTCTTCTGTCCCCTGCCTTCCCTCCTCCACTCCTACAAGTACAAATGAGCATGTTCAGCAAGCTAACTTGATAGAAAGCTTTTCTGTGTTGATGATGATGGTTTAGAGGAATTTTTTTTTTTTGAGAAGTGGCTCCTGCCAGAAAAGCTTCCTGAAACAAGTGTTCATGGGACTGGGCAAACCCCCGGGTGGGTGCTGGAGCATGCGGCTGTCCTGAGGGAGCCTGAAAGTTAACCTGATGTGTCGTGGTCCTGCAAATGTAGGCAGGAAGGAAGAAGAGATCAAATGGCTGTATTTAGAAAACATGGGGGATTATATTTTCTTTCATATAGCTTTGGTGAACCTGCTATCGAGGAAAGAATTAAGCTTAGTTGGGAAGCAATTAATTTGAACTTAGTTCAGATTCAATTTCAATTGAGTCTCTGGAGAAGAGACCTGAAAAGTAGAAAATTGGAAAAAGTAAAATGTTTTAGTTCAGCACTTTGAAATGTGATATTAAAAAAAGACAGTTAACGCCGATGTTTGCATCCTAGATTGTAAGATTTCATTTTTAATCTTGAAACATAAATGTTTGTGTTATAAGTAAAATTTTGTACATCTAAGGCTGATTTGAAATACTAAAAAAGTTTTCACCATCAAAAGTAAATTTTTCAGATACGGGTACATATGTAACTCTAGGCAGGGTGCTCTGGGGGTGCGGAGCGTGTAGGCAGCCTGTGTCTCTGGGGAGAGGTAGGGCAGCTCCTCAGTCATGGTTTCTGGTGGTGCATAGAGCCTTTTCTGTCATCTTCTAGTGATCCCAGCTGGTGTCTTAGCTCTTTCCTCTGAAATGTGGAAGGATGGCCAGGATCTCGCTTTGAAACAATGCAGAACAATTGACATGTAGTGCTGTTCATGCCCACATCAGGCTGAACGATTTGTGGAGAGCGGCTTGTGGGTGTCTGGGTTATAGGTAGCTAGAGCTGATGGAAAAGCTGAGTTTTACAATTCCAGAGGTATTTTTTTAACAGAGAAAATAATCTTGGCTCAAATATAGCTAAAATAAAACTAGATTGGAGAGTTGAAATAACTGCTGAAATGTCTTTAACTTGACCTTTTTTACTGATCTCTGAGGATAGATGTGTCCTTGGCCTTCTAAAATAGTAAATGTTGGTCTTCTGCTCCAAACTACAGCACTGGTCAAGCTGCTTGATTCCCCCTATAACACACATGTTTTTCATTAACTTTCTAATTAACTTTTAATTGAATAACTTTCCATAATTTGTTTTTGGGAGAGTCAGTAAGACTGACTGAAACTTTCTGTGCTACAACATGCCACTGTATCCACCCTTCACTGAGAAGGTCACCCAAAAAAAGCTGAGGCAGAAATGTAATGGATTTGCTCTGGATGATCAAAGTCCTACAAAATTATCAGCTCTGGAAAACAGTTTTACACATACAGCTGGCAGGCAGTCTTAATGAGGAGCCACACTACCAACCAAGCCCGTAGCTAAGGCTAAAGACAGGGGGATACAGAGTGTGGAGGGGTGTGCGTCCTGTGATGACAAGCTGCTGTGGGTGACTGCTGGGTGCTTGCTGTGCTCACGTGTCAGGCACACGGGGAATGCCTGGAGCTGGTGGAGCCCTGGGCATCTCCTGGCCATCTCCCCACCTGCCAACTCTGCTATCCTGACAGTGCAGCTGTTCACCAAAAGCCCCATGGGCTGCTTGCCTTTTAGTTGGCCAAGCAGAACTGAAGTGGTTCTTAAAAGAAGCAGCAGCCCTATCCAATTAAGAACTGGGCACTAGTATCTTATTAGATTTGATTATTTCTTTTTTTCCCCTTTGCCTGCATGACCCTGAGGCGAGCTGCTGAACTTGCTAATGCTGCGGTTTTCTTGTTTCTTTGTTCATGGGCTGGTATATGCTATGGACGTGGCTCCTGAGGGGTGAAGCAGTGGTGAGCTTGAGACTGCATCCTCCTCCCAAACAGTACTGCTTTGGAGTCCTAATTAAAAGGATCATTGAATCAGCTAAACTGGCCATCTGTTGGGTTAAAGCTCAAAGGGATGAAATATATAAGGTTAATGTTCTGATTCACCAAGCTTTATTTTCCATCACAATTTAATTGGCACCTACCAATCAATGAGTAATAACCATTAGAAGAAAACATCTGCATAAATATGGTGATGTTGGATATGATTTGTAAATGCAGAATTTTCAGGATGAACTTTTCCTGAAAGGACAATTTATTACCTTGGTTGTCTACTTCATTGTAGCAGCAAATTTCAATTTTTGTTAGAGAGGGGCTATTAAACTATCTGTACTGCTATACTGAGGAGAATATCTAATGGAACTTGTTCCACTATTCCCAAGTAACAAAGTGTACCCTTTACACATTCCTATGTGAGGAACTGTTGTGGCAGATAGTGAAGTAACTGTACTGGGTCTATGCAGGAGTTCTACTGAAAAGCTAGCCTCAGATTTAGGGATTCTCCTTTTTAACGGACCACTGTCATCTGTTTAGCCAAAACTGACTAGTTCTGGAAATGCCACAAAGTTGTCTTAAGACAGTGTATGAAGATCTTAAATTTTTTTTTATCAGGACAAGCTTTCTTCCTTTTTTTATTAAAATCTGTGTGCCCTAGACGGTGACTTCACTGCCTAGTAAATGAGTGCAGAGCATGCTAAAGTTTTACTTCAAACAGCAAAAACCAATCATAATGTTGATATAAATGGTTGCTGCTCTGCTGCATGTTGTGTGAAAGTTCTAGTTTGCCTGCTCTTCCAGAAAAGACATGAGAAGAAAGTACTGTGTAGTGAAAACAGGAAAAAAATTTATCCGGTTTCTGATAAATTGGAACTCGTTACTAAATCACAGAAAACACCTTAATGGCGGAAACTCCAACCAGTGCCAAACAGATTTCTCCTGGCTAGAAAGAAAAGCAAATTACCATATGATACTGTGTCTGAGACAGTTTTAAGCAGTTCCTTTCTCCCTTTCTCTTTGTACCCCTTTTATTGCCCCCCTACTCCACCTCCCACCCTGAAAGGGGCAGTGGGGGAAATCAGGGTAATTCTTTGATAGGGAGAGGAAGTTTTCCTAAGAGGATTTGGTCTGTACTAGGCTTTGTCCTCCCTAATGAGACTGCATTAATAATATCTAAAGGATTCTTTTAGGATTCTATTAAAATATAAATACTCATCTCAATAGTTTTAGATAATTAATCATCAATACGATGCTTGTTATTCCTGCCTCTCCTTCTTCTGCTGGGCAAGTTTGTATGAACTATTTGATTCACTTTTCATTAGCGAAGAGCTTTTAAGATGTTAATCTTTTGATTAGAAAATCTGGATTGTTGATGACCTGAATCCGGAGGACTTCTGGGCTTTGAGAGGCGCTTTTATTTATCCCATTTTTCCCTCAGTTCTGACACACACAGGACATCTGGTTTAGAAGAACATTTGTGGGACAGCTTTAATGTGCTAGCACTTGCATCCTGTGTTTTTGGAACTTGATTACTGTGCTTCTAGATGTCTTGGCTATGTGATGCTTGCTATGCTTTGTCCTGTGTGGTGTTTTGTAATATATGGGGAATGTACTTTGCATAGTGAGCAAAGCTTGCTCTAAGAAGTTTGGCGTCACTACAGCTAGGGTGATTCTTTGTCCATAAATGACCCTTTAATGCTTTTAGTGGGTTGGTACAGTATGTTAGCCTTGCTTTTTGCAAATGTTTAACGGAATCACGGAATTTTCAGAGTTGGAAGGGACCTCTAGAGATCATCTAGTCCAACTCCCCTGCTGACGCAGGAATGCCTGGAGCATAGTACTCAGGACTGCATTCAGGCGGGTCTTGAAAACCTCCAGAGAAGGGCACTCCACAGGTGCCTGGGCAGCCTGTTCCAGTGCTCTGTCACCCTCACCGTAAAGAAGTTTTTTCTTATGTTTTAGTGGAACTTCCTATGTTCCAGCTTGCGCCCGTTGCCCCTCGTCCTGTCACTGGGAACCACTGAAAAGAGCCTGCCTCCATCCTCCTTCAACCCGCCTTTTAGATACTTCTAAGCAAGAATAAGGGCTCCCCTCAGCCTTCTCTTCTCCAGGCTAAAGAGTCCCAGCTCTCTCAGCCTTTCCTCATAAGGGAGGTGCTCCAATCCCCCAATCATCTTTGTTGCCCTACGCTGGACTCTCTCCAGTAGTTCCCTGTCCCGCTTGAGCTGGGGAGCCCAGAACTGGACACGGTGTTCCAGTTGTGGCCTCACCAGTGCTGAGTAGAGGGGGAGAATGACCTCCCTCAGCCTACTGGCCACACTCTTCCCTATGCAGCCCAGGATTCCGTTGGCCTTCCTGGCGACAAGGGCACATTGCTGGCTCATGGATAATTTACTATCTACCAGGACCCCCAGATCCTTCATAACATAACAGAAGAGGTTTTCTTGCATTTTTTTCATCCTGTTACTATTCCGTTAATGTGAAGATTAGATCAGATAAATTAGTCTGATCTAGTTAAACTTACTGATAGTGTGCTCTCCTGCCTTTCTGCTTTCATTCTTGTTTCTTGGTTAGACAGACTTTTGCAGAAAGTGTCTTTAACTGCTACTTCTGACTAGTCCACAGCCTTGAAACCAGGGAGACTAGTGATATAACTGTAGACATGCTTGTATCTGAGTTCTTGCCTTGTTTTCAAGTAATTGGCAGTGCACAAGTATGTTCTATGTTGGAAGATCTCTGCACTTTGCATACCATGTAGACATATTTTTATCATCCCTTGAAGGTGAATTTACAAGCTTGTAAAAGGACACCAGGCTTGGTGAGATGATGCTGATCCCTGTCGCTGCACTGCAACTGTATATGGAGAAAGTACTGATGTGGAAACAAAAGATAATACCAAGCGATATAGCTAGTAATTGTTGAAATTCGAGGCTTAATAGCATTCTGTTGAATAGTGTCATTTGTTTGAGCTACAACATAGGTTAATTTGACTATCTGTGACTAAGTAGCATGACAAATAGACACACTAGAAAGCTAGACTTTGCTGCAGATGTGATGATAAAAGGCTGTTTTCTAACAATTAGCACAAAGGCTTCAACAAAAAAAGTAATCCTGAACAGTGAAATACAATCTATTTAACATACAAATTGAATTGAGAAGTGATCTATTTAACATACAATTAACTTGAGAAATTAGTGTAAGGAGAATAGAAAGGGGCTTAAAGGTATGAATAAAAATTAATCCACAATTGCAGTTGCTGGGATAAAATTAAGAGGACTATCCGTCATTTTAACAATCTGGCATCTGGAAGATGCCTCTTCAATACTATTCTAACCATATCATAGCCTTTGATGGTTAAATATCTGGGCATCTGATGGGATATGACTGCTTTCTTTGAAGCTCCCAATCTTTCTCAGATGAAAATGAAACCAAAATAGAGCAACCATTGTCTGTTACTCTGTAAGAGCGGCCAGCTGATTAGCAGTCCCCTACATTTTTTTCTTTGACTGTGCAGACTTTCATGCTTAAATTTAGTGCTTGCTGCTTCATGCTATGCATCTTTGGCCTATTGGAAGGAATTGGCAGATCATCATCTCTTTGTTTCATTTCCTGTGCCTAGCTTGGTTTTGGGAAGGGCTGAGCACTGGATTCATGCCATGTCACTGGAGCAGCTCAATAAGGTTTGCAATTTGAATGCTAATCTCTTCTCATGTACAGTGACTTCAAGTGTGCTGCACATGCAAGAACATGTCCTTGAGGCAGTTCAGACTGGGATTCTGGCCTCTGTTCGCCTAAAGGACAATGATGACAAAGTTTCCTGACTTTTCTGTGCCTTTTGATTTCTCAGTCTGTAAGCTGAAAGTTATTTATAACTGAGTTGCTTTGTTCACAATCGATTAGTTTAAGGAATGGATTTATTGAGTCAATACAGGGTGCTACTTGTTTTTAAGATCTCGGGTATCACCTGAAATGTTTTGCTGACAAGACTTCTTGAGCATTTTTAACTTTCCTGAGAAAGTGGTCAGTATAATTTAGAGATGCACACCGTTTGACTGGAGGGGAACGCAGACCGTAAAGGATTTCTTATACATGGAGAAGACTTTTCTGTGTATATCATATGAGAGTTTTGTGATGCTTGCTCTGTTCAGCCAACTGCCAACCCCTTTGCTGTTACTGTACAATGTTACAACATCTGTGTATCTTCACACATCCTTGTGTTAGACCTTAATTGACAATGTGGTTAGCAGCTCTGTCCTGGTTTCAGCTGGGATAGGCTTAATTTTCTTTCTAGTGGTTGCTGTGTTTTCAGATTTGGTATGAAAGGAATGTCAATGATGCATATTGTTTTACTTGTTGCTAGGTGATATTTATACTAGTCAAGGATTTACTTATTTTCCCATAGAAGCTGAGAAGGAGCATAGACAGAACAATGGAATGGTCAGTGGAATATTCCATACTGTAGATGTCATGCTCAGTATATATATGGGGGTTAGCTAGAGGGTGGGAATCCATGATCACTGCTCAGGTTTGGCCGGGCAACTGATCACTGGGTGGTGAGAGTAATTTGTGTCTTGTATATGTTTTTTTCCATTATTATTATTGTCTTGCGTTTCTGTTATTGTTCTATTAAACTGTCTTTATCTCAGCCCATGAGGATTTTTTCCTCTTTCCCCTTCTTTTCTCCTTCTCCCTGCCCTTCGGGGGGGGGGAAGGAGGAGTGAGCAAGTGGCTGGCTGCTTGCTCCTAGGTGCTGGCTGGGGTTAAACCACAGGTTCTAACACTGAGCTGCTAACCAGATGGGGCTGGTCTGCTCCATGCTTCTGGTGTAGGTTCTGGTCTTTACCTTTGAAATTGTACAGGATTGGGTTGATTTAGGTTATCTTTTTTTCAAAAAGAAATCATGCTGTATCAGCAATCAGCCTGACTCTTGCCATGCCTATACAATGGCTAGGCCTTTCATGGAGTTTCAGGGTAGAGCGAAGGAGAGCAGGGATTATTCTGACATCATGATGTGATCAGCTTAGCATGTAGCTTAACATCACAGCTAAGCTATATTAAAAGCCACTGGCTGAGCTAGTAACATAACACAGTGATCTTAAATTAAAGAAGGGCCTGGTGGATGACGTGGATCCTCACCTAGCTCGCTCTTCTCTGTCCAACAAGTATCCAGTGCTGTTGCTTCAGGTTTTCAGTTCACTTTTTTCTCTTACTGGAGTGAAAATGTTCTGGGTCTAGGTTTGGCCTGGATATTTCTCAGTCGGTGGCCAGCCTTCTGTAAATGGCCACTGAAAATCTAATTTAACTTCTGCTGTGACTTCCCAGCCTCAGTATTGATGATGTTCCCCTTTCCTCCTTAAGAGGTGGTCTTCTACCAAGTGTGTAAAGGAGAACTTGTTTTTTAGATGCTCCAGCTCATGTTCTACTTGGTTATATCTGTGTATACATGTTGACTTCATTGTAAATGAGACATCAAGTTTCCTAGGCTTTTAAGCACAGCTACAGGGCAGGAATTTTAAGGATCTTCTCTAACTATAGAAGCATGTCACATAGTTCAGCTTCTCAAATAGCTGCCCTGTTAAGGAGTACAGTTCTTAAAGTATGTGTTGAAAAAGTTGCAATGTGCATGTGGCTTGTTTTCTTTCTTGTTGCTTTCTAGAGCTATTAATAGAATTTGGTTTGTGACAGTGCAAAGAGAAATTTGTTGTTTGTGTCCTTAAATGTGCCTTGTATGTGGCAATCTGCAAAGGAAAGGCTTTTGTAGCTGTGTGAACTTGGGAAAACAAGCTGTTTCTTGGCTTGGATTTGCTTAGACAACTCTGAGCTGACAATGACATATGTGATACTAGATAAAATTGTCGTTCCTTCTTAAGTCAGATTTGTCAGTGACACTGTCTGAGGGAGCATAATGATGCAAGCGACTTCTGTAGACAGCTCTCTAGAGGCTGCTGCATGGTCATAGTTAAAATGAAAACAAAATGTTTCTTATGTCCTTATTCTAGCATGATAAACACTTTTCTACAGTGACCTAAATAGAGGAAGAAATTAAAATGGATAGAATGGAGAACCTAAAACACAAACACCCACACAAAGAAAAACAAAACCCTCCATGACTTCTTTGTGCAAAGTGACTCATTCGGAGGCAGAAGACAAGCCCCTTGTGATTGCGTCTGCTTTCCAAATATTGCAGAAGCTTTAAAGGCTCATTCTGCTGTATGGGGAGGTGTATGAAACAAACAAGTTGCAGCTTGCAGTATCAGCCAGGCCTTATATGGCGTTTTCTGAAACGTCTTCACTACATGTTTGATCCTGTATTTTCTTCAGGGTTACACATTTGGAGGTGGGGAAAAAAATCTAGGTGTCACTCCAAAACTGACAGCTACTTGGGATGTAGTTTACTGTGACAGGTACTAAATAGCTTCTTAAGCTGCCATCTTTTAAAAACAGCTTTTTTGTTACTTGTCAGTTGTTTCTAGAAGACTGAATGGAAAGCCACATGAGGCATGCTTTTACAGAGACTGTGATGAATTCATGAAGAGTTGATCAGAATTAATTTTTAGTGTTCATTTGTAAAGCCTGAAAACTGACCTTCATGGTTCCTTTTCAGTACTTTTGAATTAGTTGAAATTCATGGAGAAAGAGTGCATTTAAGGTTCTTGTGAACTGATGTTTGGTTTGCGCACAGTCTGTACCTCCATCTGGATTAAAAAATCCTGACAAGATAATCCAGTTGAGATCACAGTCTTGTTTATGGCTCTGACCTTGCATCACAGGAAATGCCTCAGTCTTCAAGTGAGCACTGGTACACAAAAATGGTTTGGGTAAAGAAGACTGGATGTGTCAAATGTTGTCTTAAAATTGGAAATGACAAATCAGGATTATTTTTTTTTTAAACAGAGTTGCAGACTCAGGTAGAGGAGAAAATTCTAGAAAAGTATAGTCCCAGGAGCAGGGACAAGAACCCCGGGGCATGCAGAAAGGGTAAATGGTAGCAGGGTGCTGCAGGGTCGCTGTACCCCCAAGGCAGCTGGAAAAGGAGCTGCTTGTGGTAATCAGGAGTGAAGATGCTTTCCCTGTACTTCAGCAAAGTGGGCATGCAGAAAGCAAGTGTGGTTTGGCTCAATGGGGAACCTCTCATCTGCTGTCCTGAAGGGAAAAAAAAAAAGGGCAGCAGGGCTGTTAAGGTCCTGTGGTATTTTCCTGGCTGGGGCTTCACAGGGAAGTCATGCCTGGAGCAGTTGTAGCTTCTTGGCTAGAATGCTCGTGCCTGGTGTAAGTGGTTAGAAATCCCTGGTAAACCTCAATCTGTGGTAGATCAGCTTCTGCCCATCTTTGCTTTATGCTGCCCTGGTACAGTGCAAAGTGAGATACGCTGCCCTATTACTCTTCATTCTGTTATTGACTTGGCTCAGCTAGGGATATTTCATTGACTCTGAAGCTCTTATTTTGAAGGATTTTTGTTATTTCTCAGTTTTGTTTCCAATTACTACTGAATTCTCAGTTGGAGGGTTTTTTCTAGTAAGCACAAATTTTGTACTGGAGATGCAATTTCTCTGCCAAGGTACAAGTTGTGTTATGGGAGCTTTGTCAGACATACATTATTTTGGCAGGGACTGGCAATTTTGATTGTTTGTTGTCTTTTTTAGTGAATCTTGTATTCACCATATCTGTGGTCACCCAAAGGCCCTGCCAGGTAAAAGACACATTCATGAACTTGTTTAACGTGAGCTTGTTATCTAACCTCATAGTAACTGGTAGTGTATTCAATTGTTCTACCTCTAAGCTCAGCCAGTTGTTGCCCACGGTTCAAACTACTAATCATTTATTTACCATCTTGGGGCTAAAGTGAGATGTGCTGGTGAGGCATGTGCATGTACAGATCCCTCTGTCCATCACAGGAATAAAGATACCTGTTCCAGGAGCTCTGATGTATTAGGTCACGATTGGATTTACCAGGTAGAATGAAAATAAAGCCTCATATTCTTTCAGTGAAGTTGGAGTCTCATCTCAAATCAGTGATGTACTAGGCTCTGAGAAACCTTTGGAGGCACATTGGTAGTTTGTAAATGAAGGAAGGTTAGAAGGAAGTTTCCCTTTACCACTGTTTGTCTATGGTCATGATTTTCAGAGTGCATTGAAATTGGGAGCTCATACAAGAAAACAGTTCAAACTGAGAACGTTAAGCATTGCTCTTGTTGTACAGTTAGGGAAGACTGAGGTGTAAAGTCTGAAAGACGCTTTACCATAACTCTTCTGTAACCCTGTCATGCACGTAGGATTCTTTTCAGTTTACAGAGCATATGAGTATATGTGTTTTGGGGGAGTCAGTTTTCTAAAATTATTCTTGGCTTTTGTTTCTAGGGTCGCATGATTCTTTCAGCTACTGGGTTGATGAGAAATCCCCTGTGGGACCAGACCAAGGCACAGCCATCAAACGTTTGGCCAGAATTTCTTTGGTTAAAAAGATCATGAAGAAATGGTCAGTAACTCAAAATCTGACTTTCAAAGAGCAGTTGGAAGGTGGGATCCGCTACTTTGATCTTCGTGTATCTTCAAAACCTGGGGAAATAGGACAAGAGATTTACTTCATACACGGGTTGTTCGGCATCAAAGTATGGGATGGGCTGAAGGAGATTAACACCTTTCTTGAGCAGCACCCCAAGGAAGTAGTCTTCTTGGATTTCAATCACTTCTACGCTATGGATGACAGCCATCACTTCTTCTTGATCAACAGGATCCGTTCAGCATTTGGATCCAAACTTTGTTCCGTTGAATGTGTAGAATATGTGACGTTACAGTACATGTGGGAGAAGAAACACCAGGTAGGGAAAAGATGTGTAATGTTTTTCAAACCTAGAAGGTTAAGATTTAAATTGAGAGGCTGGGTGTGGTTTCCACTCAGAGGTATTGGCCCAAGGACACTGCTGACAGGCAATTCCAAGCCCACTAGGGCCTCCTTTTATGTAGCGTGCATTTTTCCCTCCGTTTATTTGCAGCTGTGTAGCCCCTCTGTGGTGCAGCTAGACTGTGTCCTGCTCCCAAGCATGTTCCTGAAATACGTGAGTATCCTTGGAGCTTTGTGCTTCATACAAATGTTTTTTTCTTCTGGAAGAGCATGTTGTGCTGACTTGTGTTTGTGAGGATTTGATATACTGTTGTCTCTTTGGCCAGTGTGAAACATGTAAGCTTTAACATGACTTGAGGTATGGTACAGAATTTCTTAGCTCCTTTGCAGGCATCCAAATCTGTAGTGGCAAGATTAAATGCCTCTTCTGTGGTAACTGCTCCTGTGCATGCACACAAACTGAGAACAGGGTTTCAGCAACGGCATGTAATTCTTAAACTGTAAAATGCGTGAGGCTTTGAGGAATTCCTCTGAACTGATGCTGTTAGTGCTAGGGTTCAGAATTAATCATTTGTAAGCTTGGGTGTTAATAAAAAGTGTTGCATCTTTGTGCTATCCTCTTATAGAGAACCACCTTACAAGGCATAAAATTCTAACTGTTGAATTAGAGGAGATTTTGCTGACAGCAAGACTGACTTGGGCATCTCATGCAGTAAGTGCGAATGGAATGCCATTATGCCAGTCAGGCCAGTATGCTTTAGTCACTTAATCGGACTCACACAGAAGATGGCAAGGCTGTTAAAATACTTAACTTCAAGTACAGATGTAATATTCTCTGACAGTGATTTGAAATGCTTTTAAGATGAAGTCTTTGAATGGCATCTCAGTATATTCCTGGCAACTTTTTCATTTTAAACTGACCATTAAAGCCTGAAGCAATCCTGTCTTCATAGCTAACCAAAATGATCTCTATCTCCTTTGTTGGCAATAGTGCAACAAATCTACTGACACTATGACTTGGGAGCAGCTTCTTTTTGCTTGGTCCTGTTTTCACTGCTATGCTAGCTGCAGCAGTACTGTATAACCATAAACCAATGCAACATCCTGTTTAAATATAAATAACACAGTTGTGAATCTTTGTTTATTTTTGTCCTTTTTCTTTGTTCTGTTAGGTTCTCATATTCTACCACTACCCTTTGTATCAGGAATACCCCTTCCTGTGGCCAGGGAATAAAATGCCAGCACCATGGGCTAATACAACCAACGTGCACAAACTTTTACAGTTCCTGGAGACCACTCTTGAGGAACGAAGTCGTTATGGGACTTTTCATGTTTCTCAAGCAATTCTCACGCCTCGAGTGAAAACTATTGCGCGGCATCTAATTCGTGGTCTGAAGAACACACTTGTTCATAGGTAAGGACTTGTCTTTATTTCTCAGTTCTTTACTTACTGTGTTTCTTACTTACTCGGTGCCTCTTTCAACAGGAAGCTGACATGTTTGCTTAGAAGTAAGAATTGCTGAAAACATGCAGTTTTGCTTCATTACTGTTGGTCATGTGAGATCTGCAGTTGTTAAAAATAATTACTGAAAAAAATTAGAGTGTATATATGTAACAGGTTATATATGTAAGCATAAGTGCATTTCCTGGTTATCGGAGCTCTTTCTGAATGTGATGTGATTTTATAAAGCATGGGCTGGACCTGTTGTTTCAAACCAATAATTCATTTCAAATTGAACTTGAATTTAAGGGGGGGAAAAAAGCTTGTGCCACAGAAGAAAATTGCATAGTTGTGGCCTCAGTTTTCCATTGTCTGTACAAATCTGTCTCAGTAATTTCAGTAATAGCCAAAGATGTATGGCAACAGGCAGTATTCTATCTCGTTTTTTTACCGAAAATTAGATTAACAATTTGACTTTTTTATACCACTGACTGTTGTACAATTAATTTGCTCATGAATAAGATCATTAGAAGAGGGTTTCTTTTTGAGTAGGACTGAGTGCCAGCAATTTTTTTAATAAAGTTAACAGCATGACCAGGATAGGTTCCATGTGACTTTATTTTATGGCATTATCACCTTGTAGCCTGTTTGCTAAAAACTGCCAGAACTGTAACAGTCCTGGTGGGGTCTGGTCTCCTGGCTCACTGTCTAATATTGCCTGTTTTGATGTCACTAACAGTTTATCTTGCCATAATGATATTAAGTTCTAAATTACACTTGTATAGGTGGTCACAATTGGTCTAATTTGATCAGCAACTGAGCTTAATATTAAGCAGTGAGATAAACACATCTTCAGCCAGTTCGTGTTGCCTTTTGGGAGCATTATTGGTCACTTTAGAAGTAATTACATTATTATTATTATTATTTATTTATTTATTTATTTTGAAGCCAAAGTCAATGTAACTTACTTTCTTAAAAAAACCTTTCTAAAAAGAGCAAGTGTTGTGTTTTTGCAGTCACAAAAGTTGTTGATGGAAGCAAGAAAATTCCAGGTGAAGTATAAATCATGGAGTTTTCTGTGTCCTTCATGTTTATAGACATTATTCTAGCAAAACATAATTAAATTCAAATGATGTTTGCCACAGTATATTCATGTCTCCACTCTGGCTTGCACTTTGCCCAAATCTGTGCAGTCAGCATTAGACACTAGATGGTGCTCAGGTGCTTTAAGACTGGCATTTGCTGTCACATGTTGCATGAATGTAAATACGTATGCTTGTTGGGGATACTTAACAGAAAGAACGCACGTAACACGTCTGCATACTGTATATTAAAGGTACTGTTCTCTCGTGATTAAAGGAAAGACCGTACTGAATTTCTATTTTGAAACTAGTAAAGAATTGTCTAATTTTATGGAATGTGCAAGCAGTTTTGTTTCAAGTGACTTCTGGCACAGATCTGGGCTGTAAGCCACTGGTAGGCTGAAGTCTGCCTTCACTCCATCCCTTTTCCTGGGCCCCATCATTACCACTTACTTGTCTGAAAGTAAACTGTGAAAACTTACAATAGAGGCCGCTATTTGCTAAAGCATGATTGCTTGTATAAATTTACACATGCTAGCAGATTTGTATGTGTAAATCTGTCTTTGCAGTTCTGTGTAGATGTCTGCCTTCTCATATGGAGATTTTGCCCTGAATATGAATATTTAAGTGCTCTTGAGCTCTTGCTAAAGGAGAAATGTGCAACATTCACACTTAGCTGGCTAAAGTCTGGTGTGTCCATTGACAGGGACAGTAATTATGCCTTCAGTCAAGTTCTCTCTTCTCTTGGTTCTCAACAAGATCTTTTTCTGGAACAAGAGCTGTGAGGTGTTTTTAGGGGGGTTTTTTGTCGTTTTTTCTTCCCCATCCTGTTAGCTAATTGCTTGCCTACCATCTTCTCATATAATTCTGTATGCATGTTTTGGCACTAACTTAAATAATTCTAATATATTTAGTCATTTGTCTCTAACTGTGCTGAAAACCCTGGAGTTTGCATGTCAGTGCAAAAAAGCTTGTGCAGACTCCTGACTTGCACTGTGTCCAAGAAATCACTTGAAATTTCTCCCCACAGTAGAATTTCTAACTCCATTTAACTCAATTCCTGACAGACCTCACCTTTTTCTGGTTACAGTGATGTATGGTGGGATATTCAACCCCTATAGACCTGAGGGCTTGATTCTGGGCTTGGTTTCCCTGATCCTCTTGCTCTGGGTGGGGTCTGGAGGCCGAAAGGAGTTTGGTAGAAATGCAGTGTGCTGCCCCAACAACTTCTTTCCTGCCCGCCCTAAGGCAGAGGTGGGCAGGGGAGAATCTCGGGCCAGGTATAGCCTTGCCTTGTGCTACACTGAAGTCTGCTCTGAAATTAACCTTTCAGTTCAACATATACTTGGGCAAAACCAAACCAGAATGGAAGAAGTTGTCGTGCAGCATTAAATCCTGAAGCACAGCCTGCTCAGTGAAAATAGAGTTCACAAATGTTACTTTGTATGTATGGTAGTTTGGATTAATGATTGACCAATATTTCTATTTGATAGCTAACTGACTGCATGCTATGTTAAGCACTTTTCTCATCAATCTAGTTGCATTTTGGGTGGTAGTCAGACTCTGATCACAAATGTGAGATAATAACATAATTTGCAAACAGCATGATGTAGTTAAAGTAGAGCGTGTATAGAGAAGAGTCTCTTAAAATGTTTAATTTTCTTTATTTCACTTTCTTTAGGAACCTGCCCATGATTTTAAATTGGGTGAAAGCGCAGAAACCAGGTGTTATGGGTGTTAACATAATTACGTCAGATTTTGTGGAGCTGGTTGACTTCGCTGCTACAGTTATTGCATTAAACGACCTTCTTTTAGAAGAGGATGAATCTGCCACTAAATCCTGATTGCTGTATCCCACTTGTGCTCCTCAGTGGACATCTTTGAACTATGCTAAATGTTTTATTTATTAAGTGAAAGCTATTGTAATCTCCATTTATTTAAAAAAGTTTTCTAGAGGAAACGTGTTTAAACATCACATACAGGCGGGTCCCTTCTCCCAGTGATCTGTGGATCTGAGAGGAACACAAAGTGCTGTCTGAGTGCTGCTGCGTGTCTGTCTGTGGCTACGTGTTTGACTAAGTTATGCACACATCTGCTGCGGTCCGGCGCGGTGTCTGCCTGCCAACAAGAGGCTGGCCTCCAGAGCAGATGTACCCGATTATGGTGCGCGTCTCCCTGGTGACTGGACTCACCGTTCCCCTGTGTGCCCATCCTGCTTATTTCTCAATACCAGGACTCAAACCAAGGATCGCTGATGATCCCTTAGCAGCAGTGTGACCAGGCCGGCTGAGACGGTATTGTTCTTGGGCCACCTCAGGCGTATCTGGGCTCAGCTGGAGGCTGCTGCTGTACTCATTACGCTGTTTTAGACACTACCTCTGACTCAGAAGAAACACCATTGTCGTTGTTCAGGGGGAAGCTGTTACGCTGTGAATATCTGAACTGTCCTTTGGGCCTGAGAGGTGAGGGCTTGGCATGCTCTGCCTCTTTGGACTCCAAACTCTTCTTCTGGACCTGTGTATTTTACTTTAATACTTTAATATATTTGTTGCAACCATGTTTAATTGTGTCTCTTTTCGCATTAATTTGAGGAATATTTCAGTCTTCAAATTATGAGGCTCATAACTCACAAGTCTGAATTCCTGTTGTGAGACATTTGAGAAACCACAGTGTAACCCTTCTCTTTCCCTTGCTGTTCCCATCCATTGAGTTTTCTTTGGGGAAAGTCTCTCACCCGGATGGCTGTTCTCTGCAAGGAGGTGGGCTAAGTGGAAGCTTGCTTGGTGTTCAAAGAACTGGAGCTGACAGGGACTGCTCGAAACCCAGATATTCAGTCTCTGATTTGCAATGTGACTGAATTCCAAAATCAGAGCCAAAAGTTGTGCTTGTTGTCAGAGTGCCACAGCTATGGGGGAGAAGTTTCCTCAGCTTACACCTGCTTGTGACAAAGTAAGCAATAGTCACAAAAGCACAGGCAAGTGTCAGTGCTGCTTCTTTCTGTAGTCATACTTGGTTTTGTGTTGATTCACAACAAAATGTGACCATGTGTGCTTGAGCCAATGCAGTCACATGTTGGTACTTATCAGTGCTTAATTGACTAGCAGATAGCAGTCCTACAGTCTGATTTATCTTTGGTTAAGAAAGAGCCATGAAACACAAAAGTGACTGATTAGCAGAATCTTTTCTGCTCAATCATCTTTCTAAAGCAACTGTTGGTGCACTGATTATTCCGTGATTATGAATTTGTATTAATCTCTAAGCAATGCATAACAGAATGGATCATCTTTATAGATATTTTATTCAAAAGAAAAGTGAGTCTCCAGACTTATTACTTATTTTGTTATCCTGTGTCTGCCATCATGGTCTGACAGCTCAGAAAAATCCAAAACCTTTTTGCTTGTCACAAACTCTGAACTCGGGACAAGTTTATCTAAAGGTTTGCAGACCTTCCATGTGAACTTTGGCCAAGTTCTGAGTGGACTGTAATCTGATTTATCTGTTTGTTGCATGGTTTTTGTTAGAGTTCCTCAATTTTTTTTAACTGAATCCTTTTTCTAAGGGAGTTGGGGGTGGGGGGTGTGTCTGTCTCTCAAGCTGTCTTTATCTTTTCCTCTTGTGTTTCAGTGATGGGGGGCAAGTCACGAAACTCAGGTTTTGGGAACTAAAGCTCAAATTTCTAGTTTAAAACTTCCTTTGAAAATCCCAGCAGAAGGTTTTTATTATTTTTGGTATTTTTTTTTCTTATTGATGAAACTGTTGGAACCTGTTTTGAACAACAGTATTTTGTTTGCTAAGTTATTTAAAATACCTGTGTTTTCCTTAGCTGAATTTTGTGTTAACCTACTTTTCTCATGGCCCCAGCTGAAATTCCATGATAGTATTAAATGTATGGGTTTGGTTCAGTCCCAGTGGTCTTTTAGCTGCAAATTGTCTTAGAGCTCAGAACTGGGAAAAACTTGCTTTGAATGCTGGTAAGGCAGAAGTAATACATTTGCAAGGTTTCCTGCAGAACTGGAGGACAAGGTGAGAAGGTGAAGTGAGTATGGTGTTTGCATTAGACCCTTAATGTATTGTACTGTATATATCTACCTCAAAAGAGATGTATCGAGCTTAACCAATATTTATATTGTGTGTGCACAGTAATGACTGTGTTGTTAGTCCTTTTGTTGTATTTATTTGAATACAGATATGATGGTTATAACTCAGGGCTTCAGTTAGATATTTTTAAGTACAAACTGAGAAGTTTCTCTAACACATTTGCTGTTAGCTCTTGCCTCTTGAAATAGGACAAAGGCATGCTAGGTGTTAAGAGTTAGCAGAGGGAAGAGAAACGGAAAATAGCTGTAGGATTAATGATGAAGTGAGAGAGAGGAAAAACCCATTTCTGTAAGTTTGGCCTGTCTGGAGAGACTCGTATGTCACTTCACAGAAGTGCTTGGAGTTATGCCTCTGTGAGGAACCTGGCGGCCTCGGTAGTGAGTTGGGCAATTGGCAGATATGATTGCCTGCAACAGGGTATGTCCTGTGGATAACTCTGGGCAGCATTAATGCTGATTATTAGAATTGGGTTTAGGGCAGTCTTAAACCATTCTAAGCAATATGACCTACCATTCTTCCGTTACACGTAGCCCATAACAAAGCTACCCATATAATTGGCTTATCTGTCTGACACAGCAGGACAACATATCCAGATTCCCACAAACTTTGCAAAACAGAGCTCACCTAGACTTGGACTTTGGGCTGCAGACAGTATTTTCTGGCATTATAGAAAGGTGAGCTGGGCAGGAAGGGAGGATCAAGGAAGTAGGGCAGTAGTTTGCATCCAGTGCCCACATTGAAGGTGTGGCAGTGTTTACCAGGTTTCAGGCAGTGGAATGGAGCAGGTCTGGCAGGTGAGTGACAGTGGCTGCAGCTTGTACTGAGAAACTCAGCTGAGAGTCTGGCCTCTGGGTGGGCTGCAGCTGAGCAGAGTGTGGAGCAGCTAACAGCCTGCAAGGTTGTGTACATATGAGCTTGAGGAAAATAAAGATTGGCATGAATGCAGGAGCAGGCTGGGGGTTCCTTGCTGTTAATGTCGACCTGCATCTGTTGAATACGATGATTGTCTTGCTTGTGTCTTCCAAAAGCAGTTCACTTCTAAACAGTTCAGGTGGAAAACTCCCCCAGAAGAATTGTTCTGAGGACTTGGCTGTTCTGTAGGTGCTAGGAGAAGAAAAGCCAGGAAACTAATCTGCTTGAGGCAAAATACTTAAGTGAATTGCATATTCTTGAATAATTACTTGCATGGTTTGTTATTACAGATTCAGGTTACTTATACATTGTTTTCTTGACTGTCCTTTCTCTTCTTAATGTGCAGTCAGTGAATGCCAAGCACACTGATGGTATGCCTGTTCTCCTAGCACTGGTTGCTGCCATGTGTAATTCAAGGGCATACCTGAGGCACAGGAGACCTCTGTATGTATTCCTGATAGGAAGCAGCAGGGAGAATGTTGTTAGGAAGCATACATGAGGTTTTTAGCATCTTATTGTGTGCTTCTATGTGAAAACAATGAAGAGTTATTGCTAGATTTTGCAGACTATCTCTCCATTCCTTATTTGGGAACTACTGTCTTAAATATATTTAATAACTGCAGAGCTGGGAGTCATAATGTTGATTGTTGTGAACAAAAGGCAGATTCCTGCTGTCCAATTTTCTCTCAAGAACTGAAGGGGATACCAACTCACACATACTTTGCTGTAATGGAGAGGATCCCACTGGAGACAGTGCTGGCAAGGCAAGTTTCAGGGGTGCTGTGGTCAGTGAGAGATGTCAAACTAAGTCGTCAGAGCAGAAATGCTGACTGCAAGAAGGGCACTGTTCTGCTAAACAAATTCTCTGGAGAAGAAAGGAAGAAGTGGGGGAAATGGTATCTTTTGTCTTGACACGTGCTGTTTTCTGCTGTGTTGGTACTGAGTTAATACATTGGAGTTTAGAAAGCACCTGTGCTGTAAAGCTGAAGAAGCACTTTTGAGCAGGGTTTTTGGCTCAAACAGAAGTAGGGCATCTGCCAAGATGCTTATCTATTGTTCTCATCTGGTTAAGCCTTTGGAAATACTTTCTTTGTGTACTTGTCTCAGGTGTCAGAGTTCACTGTTGTATCTGTCATCTAACAGAACAGGGTTTAGGACTTTTATAGATAAGTAGAGGACATAGCCATTTTGATTTAAAATTGGATTACATATGGAAGTCTGACAGAGCATGTGTGACTTGAGGTTTACTTGAATATATGATATTTAATAGAGAGTCCATATGCAGTTTTAGTAAGACTTTCATCTAGTCTTAAGCATGTTGTTACCAAAGGCTAATAAGCAGTCTTTGGTTAGAGGACCACTGGGACAAAACTGCAGGCAAATTTTCAGTGGTTGGCTGAGCACAGAGAGAGATCGTCTAATGTGAAGAACAGAACTAACCCAAAGCTTCATTCAAAATTCAGACCAGTTCAAGATACAGTCCTTTCAGCAGTGGAGAAGGTGGGTGGGGTTTTTTTTTTTTTGCTTTTCTGGGTGTCTGACAAATTCTTGTCCCAGCTTTGTTTTTTGACTCAACAGACGGGTAGAAGAGCCAGAGCATATGCAAAGAGAAAACTTTATGCTAAGGACATATATGTTGGGCTTAGTCAACCTTCCAGTGATAATCCTATTAGCTGTTTGGTTTAGGTTGTTAAATCAGTCTCTATTTTATATTAAAAAATCAGTCCCACTGGTTCAATACATCTGTCTTGTTGAAGAAGTGTGTGTACTTCTGTAAGCATATTTATTTCTCTATGAATCTTACCAAGTAAGCGAGCTTTAGCTTTTAATTGTAGGGACTGGAATAGGAATGTCAGCTTTAGAACTGTTTGCTGAAACTAATTATATTTTATATTCCTGAATATTTATGTATTTTGTGGTGTTCATTGAAACAATACTTTTTTTACCCTTTGTTAGCCCTGTGATAACTTCCTCTATCTCATTTAAATTGAACTGCAACATATTCTGAATTCTAAAAAAACGTATTGATCAGTACATTCTATATAAAAATAATTTTGATGGTTCTTTGATTTTGCTCAATGTCCAATTTATTTTGGAGCTGGATTTTTTATTTGTGCTATTTATACTATGGAAGTGGGCACAGGGAGCCAGGTGAAGAGTTCCCTATTCTCAATTTGTATTTTGTGCAGCTTCTCTTCTTTCTCTTGGCAGTTTGTGCTTTACCCACACTGTCCAATTCAGTTTTGTAAAACCAGGATGCCTCATTTGAACTGCAGTTAAACTTGGGGTTAACATCTGTTTCTTTGTTTTACTTTGCATCTACATCATTGGAGGTTTTAATCCTGAAAATAAAAGTACAACTGGAGTTAATCATGTTTACTGCGTGTTCTGTACTGCTGACTGTTTTTATAAACAAAGATTACACTGTGAGTCAATTATCATCAGTTGAGCTCAGTCACTTTTCTGATGCAGAATGGTGTCATTGAGGGTTTGTTTGAGTTTTGGGGTTTTTTTGAGGTGCCACATCTTGCTGCACTTTTGTTCCCTGGGTAGTCAGATCTGGACAACATGCTTATTTTTAAGATGTGCTGAGGACCTCTCTGTGGAAGTAATAGTGCAAAGTGATTAGAAAACTATGCTTTCACTGGCATGCATGCACAGTTGCATCTCTGCCTGAACACGCTGGGATAAAAGCATGCTAATGTATGCGTCCAGTTGTATCTTAAAAGGCAAGTACAATTTTTGTGCAGCCTTTACTGCTGTAATATGAAGCTCCATGGTAACACTCGAAAAAATATTCATAATGATTCCCAGAGCCTAATGCTGGATGCTTGTAACCCAGTGAGATCACTGAGACCCTTCTGGGTTATTTTCAGCTTGCCTGTCTGAAGAATTTGGGAGTACTGAGGGCGGGGAGAAGCAGGGAATGGATGACCTTAATTGCCTTGTGTTTTCAGACACTGGTAACTGATGGGAACTGTGTCTGTAGACTTTGGGTTTGTTGGGGTTTTTTTTAAATCCTAAAGGTAGAGCTGGGAGTTCATATTCTAATCACTGCTGTCCCTACCTGTTGTTTCAGACCTTGCGGTAAGTGTTTACAAGCCAGACTAGTTTAACAGTGCCTCATGTACATAGCTAGCCAATGGTTTCAGCAGTAACCTGTCTGAAATGTGCTGTAGGCAGGGAGTGTGCCACTAGTTTTTACAGAATATATACCTATGCAGTATAAATCTAATGTGAACAGCATAAGCTGCCAGTGTGTAAAAAGTTGATGGCTAAATAGCTTGCAGTAGCAGTGTTACTTTTTCCCCTCCAGATACTGTTTTCCCAGGCAAGGAATCGTACACCTTAGAGGGGACTTTGGTTGCAAGAGGGAGCATGATTTCATTGTATTGCTTCCCTAGGGGGTTTAATGGATTTTTTTTTTTATTCAATCTGTGTGCCTTTCAGCAATGCTGCACAAGGGCACATGTGCATATACGTGCACATATATGCACAAAGTAGATAACTTATGAAGTGTATAATGAGACTGCAAAAACCAGATGCACGTTCTGCGGCAAATTTGTGCATGCCCTTTATACCGAGTTTCACTGTTGCCACAAACCTGTGATTAGCTGTTCAAACAGAATCATTCCTGAATTGCACGTGGCTTAGTATTTGCCTCTTAGGAGATACTGCTGAACCCGCATGCAGATTTTTAGCAGTGGAGGATAAACTCTTCCATGCTGTCTGAAGGAAAGTCAGCTTGAAACCCAGCGTGTGCTGCCAGCTGCTCTTGTTCCACGTGTAGCTGGAAGGTGAGCAAAATGCTGGCAGGCTCTGGAGCTGAGTAATGGTAAGGTCACCAGTTCTTCTGATCAGTTAGGTGACGCACCAGTCATTTGCATTAGACTAGAAAAGCATATGACCAAAAAGCCTCTCTCCAATTTAAGTGTAGTAAGCGGGGTCAGTTTGTCAAGTTCTTAGGTGAGCAAATGCTGGAAAAAGAAACCAAGTGATTTTTGAACTACTGCTGGTTAGTGAGTCCAGCTGCTGTTCTCGGGGATCCAGAGTTTGATGCTTGCTTCTGCTCTGCTCAGCTGGTAGCAGTGCTACTGCCTGAAGTCGAGACAAAGTGGACTCTTCTGCAGAAGACGGTGAGAGTGACCAGGATCATTTAACAGGTAATTTGCTGTATGGATAATCATGCTTAAAATCAACATTCCCTCAATTTAGAGATTTACTTTAAATTAAAAGCAAAGGTTGCTTAAAGCAGAAAATGGTTGGTTGTTTTTATGTCCGTTCTTATATTCAGTAGAAATAAATATACCTTGGGGGAGGAACTGCAGAATGATGCAAGGTCTGCTTGAGGGAGAAGCTACAGTCAAGACACATAGCTGTGTAGGTTTGTATCTGCAGGTGCAACAAAAATTTGACCTTAGTAGGTACCATTCCTTTCAGCAACCAGTGAGAACATGTGCCTGTGGCAGAACTGTTTACATGGCTGAGTTTGTGAATTAAAAAGTTTTGAGCATGATTACCTGTGGGATGAAATTGTGCATGGTTGTGAGCTAGGTAGTACTTCAGAGAGGTGAACGCTTCTCTTGTCTGCTTTGATTATTTGTTTGTTTTGTTTTCAGTAGTTTAAAACAACTTTGTTGCAAGATACCATTGTGTAGCCTGGCCTCTAATTTAGAAGCAGAATTGGTACAGGGGTGATTGTGCTGCCATAGCTGCAGTGAGCAGTTACTTGGTGGAAGAAAGGCAGCACCTGGCAGTACCTTAGGCAGTAGGGCATCAAGGTAGCTAGCCCATAGTTGCATAAAGTGGAACTGTGTGACACAATATCGGTGTAGACTGTCCCTTTATAATCGAGGCAGACACCTTAGCTGCTGGATGAACCTTTGAAAGCGTTCTGGTGACTCAGGAGATGCTGAACAACAAATGAGTTGGTCTTCATATGACGACTTGCAGGTTTCACTGAAATGGCCCAAATTGACCTTGACTGGTGCATACAAGGCCTAGATGGTATCTCATGCTTGGGTTTGAAAGGGTAATTTCTGTGTTTGATCAGAGGTGTAGATGCCTTTGTTTCATCTTTGTTATAATCACGAGGAAGTCTTGATACTGTTTGTGGCAGATAGTGTTTGGGTTGCTGAGCAGCGGGGCAGATAAACAGCAGGCTGAGCCACGTCCCCCCAGCCCCTCGCTTTGTACTGCAGAGAGCACCTTGGCACTTCAGGTATTTTTGTAACTCTAAGACCAATTCTTCTTGGGTTGAAAATTTGGGAATGCAAAGTATAGAAGTTAAGAGCTGAGTTCTTTTCTACCATGTTGCTTCTTGCAAATACACTTTAAGAAAAGCGAAATAAAAGACTGCCTAAGGGGATGTTCCTCCCTGCATCAAAGTAATCATCTGGCAGACTGGGTGGAGAAAAATATACATTGTTTGGTGAGGTCTGTGTAAATGAGAATTCAGGATGGTAAAAATATTTTTCTTGACCTTTCTGCTACTGAGTGTTCACTTTTCTTTTTGCTCATAGCAACTGAGCAAAGGGTTGGGTTTTAGTATTCCTGGGTTTTCTTCCAGCTTGAAATTGCAAAACCGAAAATCACAAGTGCAAGAAAGAAACACAAAGCATCTTTGGAAAGGCTGGAGCAGTGGAAAGGGAGGAGGAAAGGTATGCAGTAGAGATGGTGCTGCAACTTGCCCTTTGGAACAGAAAATAAAGCTCTTGTGGTTTGGGGCTTTTTTGAGACAGAACAAATTATTACACGAAGTTCACTCTTTGAATCACATCCAGTACAAAGTTCATCTGATAGGTTAAATGTAGTTCCATACTTCCAAAAGTGCTGAATTTGACTGGATTGCATCCTTTGAAAGACTACACTGGCAGCAAATAAAATACAGTGTGCCAGGCATTTCTCCTGAGAAAAATAACAATCATTAATATTTCAGCCTAAATATCTCAAATGCCAATAGTTGGGTTTTTTCTCTAATTTTGCATTTCTTAGAGGAATCATGATTTGAACTCTCAAGCATTAGAAGCAGCCAACTCATCTTGTGTGGGAGTGGATATTGCTGGAAAATGTGCTTTGGTCATTACCAAAACAAACAAACAAAAGTGTGTATCACAAAGACAATCCCCTTCTGGCCCTCCCTAAATCTGTCTTGAAAACTACCTTTAGTAACAGGATTGTCTGAGGATGAATGACACAAGCTGTCTCACCAGGTTGCCTCCTTTGTTGCACACTGCAAACATGTTTATAGAGTGATGAACTGGTATTTCTCAAGACTGTTCCCCCCCGCCCCCCGTATGCTGGATATGGTCACTGTGCAGCCATATGCAACACTGACAACACTTGAAACCAGACGTACCCTTCCAGGCTTTAAGGTTCAGAATGAATCTGACACTCAGTGTGGGTTTCCTGAAATATGTCCACAAAGGGAGAGCAAGGCTGATGCAAGGTAGCTTACACCAGCAAGAGTCAATATAATTTGGAGGATCCTTGTAACTCCTACCAGGTAATTGTTTGTTTTTATAGTACTATTATCTGGAAAGAGATTCGGCAGTGCCACCTTCATGCCACCTGGATTTTGTGCACAAGGGGCATGGTGTTCCCAGATGGTTATTTGACTGCCATCTCCTGGAAAGAATTACTAAATCTAGACTACTAAAAAATTGCTTGTGTACGGCAATAAACTAGAAAATTACAATCTTTTCTTCTTGCATTTATTGCCAAGAACAAGAACTTTTGAGTAGCTTAATTTCCCTTCTGCATTTAGTTCCTTCCTGCTGTCTTGGGGCTAGGTTTGTTCCCTTTCGGAGGCTGAAGGATAATGCAGGCAGTGTTAATAACATGCACCAGGGAACTGGCTTCTCAAGATCATGATTATAGTGAAATTCAGTTTACCCAAAAGTGAAATGAACGAATTGGCCAGTGAATTTGTTCTCTGCTCTGTTGCTACTCTTGGAGCAGAACAGGCTGCAGAAGCTGTTACAGCAATACTTTTAGCAGAGAATGAGGGAAACGAGCTGAAAATCGCGCCTCTGGAGGACACTGGAGCTCCCACTAAATGTGTGTGCTTCTGTAGATGGCTAAAAAGCAGTCAACTTGAAATCCTTGTTTTCCTGCCCCACTGTTTTTAAGTGGTTGGTTAGGGTGCTTTAGAAAAGATGAGAAGGAAAATCCTTTTTACTGTCCTTATGCCCACTGAAATGTAATGTTTAATAGACAGGTATGTACTGCTGTGCCCCCTGCCTCCCAAGGGGCATGGGCTGGGAGATCCAGAGGCTCACCAGTGTGGTGTGCCAGGTCTCTACCACGTGCTTTGTCATTGTTAGGGATGTGCAGTTGCCCTGTTCTGTTCCTGGGATCTCGCTTTGCTTGGGCCTGTATGGCTTTAATGGTCTTCATACACCCTTTGTGCCTCTGGAACCAATAGGTGGGATCTTCTTCATGGGTCTCAACCCTTGCCAAAATTACAAAGTATTGAAAGTGGCAAATTGAAAAAACTGCATTGTTACGTTTGTTTAGAAGAAAACCGTGACTACCTTCTAATATGCTGAACATTACAGTGGTGACTATTATTCCTGCCCAGATCACAGAGGTGTTGCACTACATTCATTAAAGCTTGAGGGACGCTCCTGCTACAGTACTGAGGACTGCAAGTGTGTGGGCAGACATGAGCTCTAGGCTAAGCAGACCGAAACCAAACTCCCACGTATGGACTCAAGAATGCCTTCTGCGAAGTGCAGGGGTGCATGTCCCGCCTGGCTCTTCCTGAAGACACAAGTGTGACACACCTCCCTGGGGAATGCAGACCCCCAGGGTCAAAGTTAGGCTCAAGCATACACTCCAAGATACCATCTCTAACACTTCAGGGCACCACACCTTATTTTTCCCTTCTTGAAAACTCCTGTTCGTGGTAGGACAGGAGCAGGTAGTGTCTCCTGTGAGGAATTTCAAGCCCATGCTCAGACCAATCTCTTGTCTCTGTCTTGCTGGATTCCCATCGGTTGGGACATGTCTGCTCTGCCCAATGAACCTCATCGTTGAGGCTGGTGCTGTTGTTTTCCTAACTGAGGTAGCTGGCACGTGTAGTCGTGTTCCCAAGACAGTTTAATTGGATTAGGTATGGCTTTCTGGCTCCAGGTTGAGACAGTGTTCAGACTAACTGTTTGTGGTATTTTTTTTTCAGAGCCGATTGGTCTAGGACTAGTGTTGAAAGCTGCCTTTTAGTTTCAAAAGCACTTAACAGTCCTACTAAATTATTAGCATTGGCAAGATGCCACTGAATGGGACAGAGTCCAGTTCCAGTGAGGTGGTAGACCTGTACTCTTACTTTGTTGTTGTTCTTGAGTAACAACTGCAAAAGACCATCTAACACTCATCAAAGTTTTCCCTCCTGGGCTGGTGGGACCAGGATATATTAGCATTGAGTCTGAGGGAAATGTGGGCTCTTGTTTCCTGTGCTTTTCTCTTTTGTGTGTGTCAAGTAAAGGAAAAGAGGAATTCAGAAAATGCAAGGAATTCTCATGTCACTTTTCTCCCTGCTTGTTTTTTAAGTGCCTGAGAACGAGAAGCCAGTACTCTAGCAGGCTTTCCAGACCCTGGACTCCTGTTGTTATCCTACTAGATGGATCCTGAGTGGATTTGCTGGTGTTGGTAAAACTCCGTTTGCTGTCCTGTCTGTTAGCTGTTCTGTTTCAACACACCTTCGGCTGACCTGTGCTCTAGAGCACTGTTAAACATTGCAGGCATGCTAAAGGAAGGAAAAGAATCTGCCTTTTACCTTGGAGTGCAGCACTTAAACTCACTGGTGTGGCAGAAGGAGCAGTAGATGTGCTGTGGGTGGTGCTAAACTGGTTTGGAGAGAATTGGGAATGGCACAAAGTGTAGAACTGTAAATTTCATACCATGGTGAGATGGATAAGTTAGCATCTACATGCTGGCAAACCTTTTTTTGTGGGCGTGTTAGAGCTTTAAAAGTATTGTGGGTTACAGAAGAAGCACTTGGAAGGAGTTTGAGATTGAGCCACAGTGTTGCCTTTTGCCTTGCTCAAGGAGAAGGTCACCAGAGATGGTTAATAAAGCTTTAGCTGTTGAGCTCACTAAACATTCTTCCAGTTCAATGGCCTATGCAGAATGATGTGTTTAGTCAATGTTTAATTCCTAAGCAACAAATGGTGATTGTCATACTAGAAGGCACTTGTGGTGTTGACTGAAGCAATGGAGGCCAAGGATTAAAAAGGTCATGTGGGGAGATCTCTTCTGCAGCCTCAGAGCTCTCTCCTCTAGGTCAGGTCCCTTCACAGCAGGAGAAAATGGCGAGAAGTTCATGCTGCCTTAAGGCCAAAAAGGGCTTTCCAATAAGAAAACAAACAAGCCCTTGTTTAAAAAAAAAAAAAAAATTAGCTGTAGGGGGAAAAAACAAAAGGAAATGTTAACTGTGGGATGATTGAGGGAAGGCAGGGGAAAGCAAGAAATCGAGACACATCTGCCCTTGCCCTGGTGACAGGAGAGGAGCATGTAGCTGCTGCTTTGGCCAGCAGGAGTGTCAGGCTGTGACTGACAGCAGGAAGGGAAAGGTGCAGGAGCTAAAGTGGCAGCAGCTGTGGAGGAGGCTGAGGAATGCCTGTAGAGCATGGATCTGGAGAGGACATGCAGAGAGAACTGCAAACAGTGCCCTCACAGAGCAGAGGAGACCTGGGTGGGATGTCAGAAAACTCAAGAAGCTGTTGTGTTGGATGAGTCAGAAAGGAGAAGAGCCCTCTCTCCTCTCAGCTCTAACCTCAGCCTCTAACCCTTCTCCAAGATCTGCCTGCTCCCAAATGGAGATCCTACCTGCCATTTTAGCAAATACTGTGTTCTTAAAAAGCCACAGCCCTTGTGTCTGCACAAAGCGCAGACTTCAGTGCATGTGCGATGCTTCCTGCAGAAGATAACTCAAGGTTACCACCACACATGCTAGAGCATTTATCTTGTGTTGGACGACTCAGTACAGAAGAACTGTCATGGCCAGGCCTGTGGGCTCTGAGCAGCTGCCGGGGCTGTTTATCCCCAAGTCTGGCCTGGTTTTGTCTGAAGCTGCTTTTTCCAAGGACTCTGTTAGCTCAGGCTTCATGTGGGGGTGTGACATGACCACCTCCTATGAAACGAGCTCAAAGCATTTGAAGTTTACAAGTGTGTTTATAAAGTTTGGCCCAGGCCAATAGGACTGGCTTGGCTGTTTTGGCATATGTGCAAAGCGGATCTACAGGGGATCCCTTCTGCACAGGTGCTAGGAAGATGAGGGTGACTTGTCCTTTATTTTTCACGTTTTATACATCAGTGTGTATAACAGCAATTATTCTGTGCTTTTCTAATTCTGCCGGGTAAAATAGAGTAGGATTTTGTGATACAGACAAAGAGCAAGTGCCGTTCAAACCACTGCACCTTCCAGATTGTGACTCAGTATTTGGGATGGCTTTGTCTTAAGCCAGATAGAGCTATTACCTTTTTTTTTGGTAGGCTGTTACTGAGCCTAGGCATGTGTAATACAGGCCAGAGTTCTGCTTCAGTTTTAGAAGATTAAGGTGAGACTGAGTAGATTATCTTTGATCTACCAAGACCTCCACTGCTCCACTACTAAGAAGGAGCAAGGCTGCAAGCTAATGGCAGGGCTTACTTGTGGCCAGGGCACACTACTCCTTCCATCCTAGATATTGACTCCAGCACTGATTTAGTGGGCACCAGGAATAAATTTTCACCCATGCAATTTCCAGCTGCAAGATAGGTTTAGTACTAAATTACTGATTTGTGAGGATTTCAGTCATGACAATGATTTATTTTGCTGATGAGTCGATGCTCTTGTAAACACATAGGGCAGCTCTGCAAAAGTCATCGTTTATAAAGCCTTTGCTTTTTTTAAATTTCATGCTGTTTACCTTGAGAATGAAGAAAGAATGCTGTATAAAAGTGGCATGTCCTATGAGCCAGTATTATTTTGCCCGTGTATCAGCAGGAGCGAGCTGTTCCAGCAGCCAGGGTGCACATTCCAAAGCAATTAGAACAGTTTCATGAGTAAATACTGCTCAGCAGCTGATAAAATGCCTTTCAGATGTCTTCGTAAAACAGATTTAGGTGACCAGCAAAGAACTACTTTCTTCAATCTTTGCAGTCAAGTGTGAAAATACTTATTTTGATTTTAACAACTTTTTTGTTTAAAAATTGCTGTGAATTGAAAGTAGTTAATTTGTCTTGTTGGAATATCTTGCAACTGAGTCACAGGGAAAAGAAAAGGTGACGATTATTGATTCCCCACCCCTGTCTCCTTCCCCAAGGTCCCTGCCCTCTTGGAGTGTAACCACACATTGAAATCATTTGATGCTTGGCTCAACTGAGAGGATGAAAACTTCTAGGGAGGAGGAACAAGTGGGAGGATGGAAACCATAAAAGGAGGATTTCCTCTGCCTATAAACCGGCATGTACGTAACTGCAATTCATCTGGGAAGCTCCACAAACTAAAGCATGCCTGTTTGCTGCTCAGAAGCAGCATGGCTGCAAGCTGTAGCACTGCTTCCCAAATTTCTTGGACCAGCAAATCTCTTCAATCCTCAGCTTTTCCCCATGTTGTCCCTTGTCACAGAGCTTTGAATTCCCAAACCCACAACAGTGGTGTGGTCTCCAGGCCCCCTCACAGGCCCACCAGATCTCTGTATTCCCCAGCTGTGAGAACCCCTGACCCAGAGTACCCTTTGGGTACGAATGCAGGGAGTTGGCCATTATGTACTCCAAGGTGAAAGCTAAAGATCTTTTTTTCCAGAAACATGCTTTCAGAAGCTGAACAAAACAATCTTTTGGATGTGGGTTGGTGTTTTTTTTTTCTTTTGTCTCCATTGTCTCTCTGGTTTTCTTTCTTTCCTATCCTTGATACCTCTTGGCTAGTGTTACTACTGTCTTTGGATTGATTCCTTTCTCCACATTGCTGCTTTGTGAAGGATGGATGGAAAAGTAGAGAGGGATAACTTTCTTTCACACACCTTTGCTTCTGGAGAGTCTTGCTGTGGTGAGTTGCACAAGAAGACAGGCAGTGGGGAGGTTACCCGGGGCACTCACTGGGAGCTCCCAATGGAAGGATAAAGGAGGCCAAGCATGTGAAGGGAGAGGAGCACAAGCCCTGTGAGCGAGGCTGAGCCTGGGGAGCAATAGGGAACTGAGGTGGGCCTCGAGCAAAGCCAGCTGAAGTTCAGCCTGGACAGTGCATGAAGCCAAACCCCAAATCTGTTTGCTTTGACTGGGTAACTTAAGACCTGCACTTGGACGCTGTGGTCCAGGCCCTGGCTAAGCACACAGAGCATTAGCCTGCCTGAGTATGGGGAAGAAGTTGTCAGATTTGTCAGTCTACATCCTAAGCCTGCGATATAAACATGCCCTGAACTTTAAGCATGTGTGTAGCCCTGGTCCCAATGCAGCATTTGAAAATGTGTCTTCACTCCAGTCCTTCATCCTGATGAAGAGAACAGGATTTATAGAGAAGACTTTAACTGTAAAGTTGCCTTTTGTTCTGCACTGTACTGAAGCATGCAGATATAATATGTACACAAAGATTTACTTCATTCACTCCAGCTAGCATAAGCAGGACTAGCATTGGTTTGGGGTTGGTTTTTTTCGGTTGGTCTTGTTCTGTTTTGATGTGGTTTTCCTGGGGAGGGTTGTATGTGATGTGGTAGCATGAGAAATGTAAATCAAAGAACTGGGCTTGGCAGTTTTCTGTGGACATCCCGTGGGGTTGTTGGTGGCACATACCTGGCAAGGTTCCAGACATGACCAGCTGTAGGAAGATATTTCTTCTGCCTCTTACCTAAATGCTTTCTACCCCCTGCTCCCCCTTCAAGCCTGTTCTGGAGAACAGCAGCTCATCATTGCAAATTTTGTGGAGCCTGGTTCTGCTGGAAACCTTGGCCAGCTCTGTCCTGGACCTGGAGCCTGATGTGATATCTGGCTAAGTCCAATACACTTTTTCTCTCCCTGTCTCCCAAGTGTCTCTATATATGATCTGTATTTTCACATCACCTATTTAAAAAATCCTGAGTTAGACTAAATAGTGAAACAACTGTTGATTATGTTATGAAGCCTTATTTATGACATGGTTGTCTTCCTCAGCTTGACTCAGTTTAAAAAAAAAAAAAAAAAAAAATGCTTCCAGAATGAGGTGACTGTGGCTAAAGCTTTCCAACATTTCTGGGGCCTTCAGTTCACAAGAAGTGTCCTGGTTTTGGTTTGCTGTGAGTTGAAACCTAAACAAAATCATGAGCTCAACTTTATTTCTACCCCTGAGCTCCAGTACATTAGAGGCAAATGTACAAATTCTACCCAGCTGATTTGAAGAGCTTTACAGGATGTCACTCAGTTTTAAAACCTTGTGGAAAAGCAAGAGGAAGCTTCTATAGTTTTTCATTTCAAGCTGCAGTCAGAGCCTCCACAGTATTTCCTTGCTTTGGCTTGGAGAAGGAGCTGCCTTGGCCATCAGCCAGCTGGCAGAGGTGTAGCTTTCGGGCTTCCCCATGGAGCCCTGCTCTCTGCAGGTCAGCATCCTGGTCGCGGGCAGGAGAGTTGGGTCCTGGCCGATTTGGCATGCTATGTCCCTGCTGGGTGAGGATGCAGCAGGCCGAGACCCTAAGCTCCCAGAAGCAGGGAGAGGGTCTGTATGACCCTTGGGACCTGGTGCTTCATACCAGCATTAGCTCAGAAGGAAGGAGGTGACTCCATCACACAGGACTGGGTGGGGGGGATTTCTATGTCTCTGTTTCCTAAGCCCACACTGAGTGGAAGAGGGCTGAAATCTACTGCAAAGTTAGATCTGAGCCCTCCAACTCTCAATGCTATTCAGACTCATAGCTTTATTAAAATCATTATAGTGATTTTCACCTAGAGAATATTAGAGTACTCTTCAAACTGAGAAGTGTTTTGGCTGAAGAAGACCCCAAAACCAGGCAATGTTCAACCTGAGGCCTTTCTCTGTTCTCACAATTTTGAATGTTTAGAAAACAAATCACCTGTCATGCTTCTTAAAAATCTGTTAATTCCTACCTCCTCCAAAACTTTCATGTTGGCATGACCAACAGAAGTCATGCAAGTGGGCCCACGTGACATGCAATGCAGTTTGCCCACAAAAGAAGAACAAATTCATGAGTTTGGATTAGAGTTTGCTCTTGAAGAAGAACAAATTCATGAGTTTGGATTAGAGTTTTCTCTTGAGTCTTTTAATCACTTGAAACCTGGATGGTCCTGCTGCACCAACATAGCTGTTTGGTTCTTTGCTGTAGGCCATGGTTTTGACTTCAGGTACAAAACAGTATGATGAGGTCTGCAGTTTTGGGAGTCTGAACCCAGTGACCCCCAGATGTCTTGTATGCTATGTGGCAAAAGGTACATCTTTCTCACTTTTAAACTTTAAACTTGTTGGTTTTCCACTTTGCTAAATTTTATTTTGAATAATTTCCTGGAAAAGAGAACCTTTAAAGCTGCTCTTTCACCTTTAATTTGGGCAAGTAAGCTGAGTGCTGCTAACATGACAATGCTTAAAGGGATTAGTTAGCACATTAACAGTTTCAGTTGCTAGTCTCCTGTAGAACATGGGGGTTTTGGAAATGAATAACTACTTCTTTTTCCTAATGACCTTCAACTGCTTGTTCCGCATGGATACAGGATATTTCCTCAATATCTTTGTGAGATCAGCAAGCAGTGTGCTGAGATAACTCAAATGGTATGGTGCTTGCACAAAAATTAGTAGTCAGCTGAGGTGCTGCATCAGCATTAGTCACCTTATGGAATACTATACTGATGATGATCAAAAAAAGAAAATACTTCATGGTATGACCATGTCTTCTCAGGCAAGCCAAGAGAAGCTTCTCAGTCACACAATGCCCACAATGCCAATCGCTTCTCATAACTCCTCACTAAGTTAGAACAAGTAGCAAAAAAACAATTTTTCTGAGTTTCTGCTTTCACTTCCAGCTTTTTGAGAAATTTATGCTTCTTCCACCCCCTTGAATGAAGATTTAGTCCAGGTGTTCATTGTCTCCGTGGTGATTTTCTTGCACTTGTATGTAAAGCTAAGTAACTCCAGCATACATGTACTTCAGCTGGAATAGTAGGAACCTACTTGCTTTTCCAGTGTCCCAGATGCTTGTAGTTTCAATGCACATTCGTAATAGGGATTTTGATCTCTGGGTTCCCATGAAACAGCTGTATGCTTCTCAGATGTGGCTGGTTGTGAAGCACAGAGTGCTGGAGGACAAGAGGTAATGTATTTCATTGAAGAGGCACAGAGGAAAACCAAGTCAGAGCTCCTCATTAGGAAATGTTTGCAAAGAAAACATTTCACATGTAGTCACAGAATATTCATCCCATCTTTTCTTCTGTAAATGCCAAATAGTTTGTCCCATTAGAGGAACAGACATCACTGGCTACTCCTCCAGAAGAAAGGTAGTGAAGCTCAATGAGAGGCCAGAATTAAAATCCTCAGGGACACTCAGTATGTTACGTAGCCTACTGGATTCCCTCCTGTGTGTGTTTCAGAGGAGTGGTTGCCTCTAATCTGGAGAATGTCCTTTCAGTATCTGTACACCACTTTTGTTTCAGGTGAAGCTTTAGCATTGTTTTCTTCAGTATCAATTCCCATTGCTGCTCTCAGTCCTGGTCTCCCACCACTTCTTCTCCTTGAAGCTCACTTGTGTTCTAAAATACTTTTTGGAAGTTAGGTATTCAGGGCAAAGTAATAAAAAGAAGGCCTTGCAGCATCCTCTGCTTAACAAAAGGTTAACAAATCCAAAAATAGCTCCTCAAAGCTGTGGGTGATTTCGGGCCAGGTTTGCATTTTTCAAATTCTTGCTTTACCTTATTTGGCCATGTAAAATGGGATCCAGCGGTCCCTGGGGACTCGGCTGTGCGGAGATGGGGCTTTGTTAAGATGAAAGTATGTGTTTTTTACTTTGGAGACACATGGCTAAATATGGCCTGTGTTAATAACAAATGAGTCTGTTTTCTGGCAGAGTTACAGGTTTCCGATGTCCCTCAAGTTAAAAAGGCAAACGCGCAGCAGCCCTTCAGCATCAGGCTTTGTGACTTTGACAGCGACTGTATTGGAAGGTGGGGGGGAGCGGAGGGATGTGCCAACGTTGACAGTGATGAAGTTTGTTTAGATTTCAGTGAGAAGTAGTTTGGGTATGAGATAGCTAGCACTGTCTAAAACAACAACTTGAAATGAAACCAAGCAGGCCAGAGAATGAGAGTGGAGTAATTTTTGTGAGCCGAGACTGTATATAACTTTTTTGCTATAGTTTTCTTTTTTTTAGTACTTTTTCCTGTGAACAACTATTCTCCATCTGAAAAATACAAGTAGACAAAACATAAGATGGCCAAATAATATGCATAGTTTTAGGGAATAAATATTGACTTAGGATCTGATATTGGCCAAGTGATACAATTGAGGTGTGCCTTATAAAATGTAGCTCTTGGGAGAGGAGCGGTATCAGATTTAAAAACCTCTGCTGGCTGCACACTTTTTTTACCTATTCAAGTGTTGTGACTAAAATATTGCCCCTCAGTGCTTCGTTGGGTATGAAACCTGTTGACGCTTGGGCTGAGGTGAAGAGCATAAGGTGGCCAGTAATGGAGAAGAATGGATGTATTAAAGCGTGTGTTGCATAAAGCATGAACTATATAACCACTTTTAAAAATTTAATAACAAGGTTGGAGAATCCTTGCAGGAGCAAGGGGAGGGTATGGTCAGAGGCTGTCAGGGAGCCGTCAGGCTCAGATCAGTTGTCAGGAAAAAGGTGTAGGGAGTGAAACAGCTCCTATTGCTTGCTTGGGCACTGCTGATGGGTCAATATAAGCTAGATCCTCATACTAGTTAACAAAGAGATTTAGCTCCTCAGAAATAATTACAGGCCAAACCCCTTATAGTTCTCTGCTCACAAAAAAAAAAAAAAAATTAGAAAAAAACAGCAAAAGTTTAACTTTTCTATTAAGTGGGACTTCAGGTAAATCATGGAGGAAAGGCTGAGAGGGTAGGTCCCAGTAAGACTATGATTAGGAACACATTACATCTCAAGCACAGTTGCTTCGTGAGCTTACTGTGCAGGTGATGAAAACATAAATCGTCTGAAATGCTTTTTGGAGATGTTGAAAACAAAACAGCCACAAGAGCCTGCAGGCATGCCGATGACCTGGTGCGTGTCACTGCAGCTGCATCATGAGTAGAAGCAGATGAGGGGTCAGTTGCACCGTGGATGCAACACCCTGTCTTGATATCTGTTTTTGAGAAAGTAATTTTAAACTTGCCACAGTCTCCTTGTGTGTTTTTATTTTACCACCTGGATTGTACAAATGTTTTGAGTAGTGCTGATTGAAATTTTCTTGTGGAAAGAGTCTTGCAGAAAAGGATTTTACTGAAAAATAAAAATCTCACATGAAAAAAGAAAACTCTTCCTGGACAGTTACTTTGGGGTTTTCTTGCTCTCTCTGTTCAAAATATTTTTCCATTAAAAGAAGAGAAGGGTTTTAAAGTTAAGGAGTCTTGCTGTCAGACTTCCTGTGAGTATTTGTACTTTGTGGTGGGATGGAGGAGAATATTCATTCCCATAAGTGTTGTGTGGATTAAGGTCTTGGCAGACCTTTGAACATGTGAAGTGTTACAAAACCTCTGTTATTTTTGATGTAAATGACATTCTCAGTCTTTTTTTTAAATGGTTTTGAAAGCCAGAGAGCAAAGAGGTCCAAAAAAGCCATATGCTGGCATTCTTACTCTAATGCATTTGCATGTCCAAGGGCAACATAACTTTTCTGGCCACTGATTACTCTTTTTTTTTTTTTTTTTTTCAGTGCCCAGGTTTGTACCTGAATATTTGTAGGAGTGAACGATTTCGGAGTCTCAGGTGGTTCAGGACTATGTCAAGTTATGCTCGAGGTCTCTCAGCCTCCCCACCAGAATTAAGGACTTTGTGACTTTGTCCTGGAAGTTTTGCTGCAACTTCTAATCACAGCTGGTGCTGTTTTCACACCACTGTTGCATGATGATGAGCTGATATTAGGAGAAGGTGACTGCTGAGGACTGATTTCACTTGGCTTGTATGACTGTCATAACTTTGCAATGTGTGATGACCTGTTCAGGAACCTGCTCTGGACTGATGTCCTGAGGTGGCTGCAGAAGAGGTGAGTGAAGGACTGAGAGCTGAATATAATCAAAGTCACCTTAAAATGGTGGCTTGTTTTACTCCCTATGGCCACTACCTAAAGCTAGCAATTTTGACAATTTCTTCTTCTGCGTCGTATCTACAGACAAGCTATAGGATTTTGATAAGCTGTATCTTCTCATGCGCTCGGAGACTGTCAAGAAACTTATATGTCTGTGCAAAGGTGAGGATGCATCAGGCTTGTGGCTTTTCCCAGGGGAAGGACCTAAGTAGGAGTCAATCTATTCCTCTAGCTTGGGCAAAGCATGCTACAGAAATGAAACTGCTCCTGTGGCCATCTTGGGCTTTTTAGTAAGCTTCAGTAATGTGGTTATCAGATTTCTGTAATACTAATGTTATCGCTGTTCATGCCGCCTCTGTTTTGACTCTGAGCACCGCCCACGTTCTCAGAGTATGGAGATGGTTTGCGAGGCTTTCTCCACGCTTGTTGGATGTGCCCACATACCGAGGTACGTTGGGACAAGGCTGGGATTCATGCCTGAAATGCCTGGTGCATACCGACAAACCCACTCCCACTGCCTGTCTGTTTGGAGGAGGCACAGGCAGACCAAAGGGCCCTCATGGCCTCTGATAAGTTAATTATGGGTGGCTTAAATGTTCGTGGGATGGAATGTGCATCCCATTCAGCATCTGACCTGTGCTGAGAAGCTGCCTTTGAGATGTTGTTTTGTGGGTGAATGGTTTAAAGTGTCTGTGCAAACTCAAAAGTTGTTTGAATGATGTGTTATCAGTGCTCCTTTATAACACTGAGGCTTCTTTACTACCTGTTTTAAAATATTAATAAGCACAGTGCATTGGAGCTGGGCACGTCAGCTCATCAGGCACAAGGGCTCCTATGAAGCAGCAGTGTAGCCCCCTCAAACCTAGTATTTTTTGTGTGTAATTGCGCTGCTGCTAATTACAAGGTAGTCATTGTTTATAACCTCATCTACCCTTCCGACTTCCTCTTGGAAGGCTGGGCACGGCTCCATCTCCCGGAGGCAATGTGCCATGGCTGATGGTGGTTGTCCGCACCAGCCAAAGCATGACACTTGAGAGGGGAATATCTGAGTCGGGACCCAAGACTTGCTCTTCAGATAGTCCTAACTTGAGAGTAGGACAGGGAGAAACAGCCCGTCATGTGGAAGGGGAGGCTTGCAGGACAAGCAGTAGCCTTAGGGAATGAGATCTTGCCCAACATACAGGAAAAAAAACTTATTCTGTAGTAAAGTAGAATATGAAGTCCAAGCAGAATAGTTAATTTGAAACAACTCCATGGATAAATAAGTGTTAGATTCTTGAACTGGGGAATAATTTTTTTTCAGGAAATGAGAAGAAAGAAGGGAGGCATGCTTTTCCTTTGAAAACAATAATGTGGGATTTGGATTATCAGATAGCAGCTGTATTGATGCAGACACAATAGCTGACTGCCAAGAGCATGCAGACAGTTTAAGGACAAAACTGCAATGCTCCTAGCAAACGCTGGTATTCACTGTGGGAGGCACTGCTGATGGCCTTGGATGAGGGCCTTTCCAAGTGGAAGGTTTCTCCAGCATTACAGCTCAACATGCTTGGGAAAGTTTTGATGAGTAAGTTTTCTGTAGGATAGAGAATGCGTTTTTATCAAAATTAAAACACTTCCTGTGAAATTGTGGATCTTGAGGGAAAAAAACCCCTCAACATTATTTGACAAAAATTGGAGTGATTAGTTTCCTCTATTTGACTTTAGCTGAATAAAATCAGAGTATCTCATTTTGAAATGAAATGTCTGTGCCTAGTCAATCATGTTTTGGTAAAGTGGTGTGTTTCATTTGGTTTGTTAGAGAGAATGCTTAACCCAAACTGTATTTGATATTTTAAGATGCATTTGAAAGTGAAGAAAGAATGTTTGAGACAATGTTTCACTTGACTGAAATCAGAAATTTGCATCTAAAAGAGATTTTTATTGGTCTTAAATTAGAATTGGGACTCTTTCAGCCTTTCATTCTTGTTAAGACTGAATTATTCTTAAACATCATGATGTTTTTCGAGAAAAGAAACTGGCTTATCTACAATAAAATATCTAATTCAAATATCTACCTAACTACTAAAGAGCTTTCAGGACACAAGTCTTTTAATAATTTCATTTAGGCTGCTAACCTCTGAACTTTCAATAGTGTTCCCTCCCTTTCCAGTCACAGCATTTTGCCAAGAGCTTATTGTACCATGTGTGAAGAAGGAACAGGCAGAGGAGACATAACCAGCTCAAAATCACCCAGCGCACCTGAGCTTGACTTGGTTTAGGCTCCCAAGAAAAAAAAAAAATTAAAAAATGGTGGAGCACATGGTAAGCTATGCAGGATCAAAACCCATGCCTGTTTCAGTGATCACAGAGGGGGTGGACAGGGGCAGCTTTTTGTCAGTGTGACTGCACTGATGCTGGGGCGTCATGGGCCCCTCATCTACCTCTGCTAGCTGGTGGATCCACCTGCCCTGCCCGATTGATACGGTAGGCACCGAAGAGGGGAAGAGGGAAGGGGGTGGGTGTAAACACTGAAAGGCCACCCGTGGGAGACCCTGTGGGTCCGTGGCTTGCCTTCTTAACTCTTCTGTGAAAAATGACATTTGGAAGGGGTTGATAGTTACATTATTGTTATTGCAGGGCACCTGCGTACAGACCTCAGGGTGCAGCTCGTGCTAGATGGAGCTGTTATTTTGGGCTTCGTGCCCGTCTTGCTGCTGAAAGCAGAGGGAGCAGCAACCTTAATGGAGAGCAGAGCCTCGGGGGAGCAATGGGAGCATCTGCTAGAGGTGCTGCTGGGGAAGAGGGAGGAGTGTGAATAGGACTCTCCTTAATAGCTTCCTGCAACATAAGAGAACGTACTTTAAAATTATCACTTTTGTGGATACCTCTGTGTCTGCCTGATATGCTCGTTGTCCTCAGAAACATGGGTAGGATAACGAGGACACTGGTGTTCAGTTATGCTGTAGTAGTCTGGGAGGATATTGTGGTCAGATGGAAAAACCATGAGATGGAAAGATTCAAAGTATGCTTTTGATGGGGAAATGAAGTGTGAGAGACAAAGCAGGAGTGGAAATGAGAAATCCCTGACCAGCGTACCTTGCTTTAGAAGGAGTCAGTGGAGGCCCCCTCCTCAGCAGTGGGGCGAACAGCCTCCAGCAGATTGGAAAATGATCACGGACTGAGCGTTGAGCAAAACACAGGGCCTGGGAAAGGGCATGTTCTTCGGTGGGGTTTGAGAGCTATTTCCCTCTGTCTATTCTTGTCTTGCATAAATATTCTAAACTGGCACCAGTCTGTAGCCAGTTGCAGCCAATTTTGCATATTTTACATGTACCGGCTTTTTGTAACTGTGACTTAGAACTGCTTAGATCCGAGATTTAGGTTTAATTTTAAAATGAGAGGAATGGCTTATAAGCTTTCATATAAAAGGAAATGTTTTGGTACATGGTTATTTTTAAACATGTTTTGGCATTGCAAAATGATGCGAATCAAGCACTGATTCTCACATTGTACCTAGAAATAGGAAAGGCTGTATGGAAGAGTCAAATAACACTGAAATTTAAAAGGTTAAGCTAGCAGCAAAAAGAGGGTTAACGCAAGTAAAAAAATAACATCATTTCTAAGGATGCAGAGCTGTTTGATCAGACCTGCTACTGTGTCTGCCTGTCTCTTCTGCCTGAAAAATCTTCGCATCTGTCATCCAACTTTGGTTAAGTGTGATAGACAGAGGAAGGTACTCAATGTAATTAAATTTTGCCAAGCTTTATGAAAGCCAGTGAAAGGCTGGAGAAGCCATTGCTGTCCCTCAGAGAGAGCTTAGAGATGATTGCAACCTTTCATAGGCACCAGAGAATCCATGCAGGGAAGCCCTAGTGAATGCCTACGCTGCAGGGAACGCCGGCTTGGGAGGTTGCAGTTCCTCCCTTGGGCTTCATCAGCCCCCACTGCCTTGGGAACTGCTTTTAGTATAGCTAAGAGATCCCGAAGAGATCCCTGTGTAGTAAGAGAGGAGCACAGGCAGTGTTTGAAAGGATGTGGAAATGCCATCAGGATTTGTAAAAAGCAATTATAAAAAATTAAATGGAAGCAATAAAAAGCAAATAAGCAATTAAAAAGCGAGCAGCTATGTGTTGTAGTCAGAGTCTGTTGCTATCCCTGCCGAGTCTCCCTTGTGTCTGTGGCTGGTGGCTCTGTGAACTTGTCACCACCACTTTGTCACCCCACTGGTCCGGGGGGAGAGAAGCAGCCAGTTACTTCCACCTTCATACCGGGGGCTGGCTTTACTCTTCTAGCATATTTATGGAAAATACTTGTAGTGGGATAGTCACACAATGATGTGTTGAGCAGAGCCGTGTTTGTTGGAGAACGGAGATGGTAGAGCGTGACAATGGTGATGGGCCCTCCATGCAAGCCCAAATGTAATACATATCCAAACTACTATGAACCCAGAGCTAAAATTGCTGAGTTGTCTGAGCTCTTATCAGCAACATGGCAGGGAGAAAAAACTGTGCCTCTAGCAACAAATGTGAAGTCAAGATGTGCAAATTCCTGCCCTGGGGATTGTTGCATCAGGGTATGACGCGGCTATTAAATTGCAGAGAACATGCTGGATTCTCCACTGCTTGCTGTCCACAATTTCAGACAGAGATTATTAAGTTAATGAATATTATTAACAGTAATTCTATGGCCCATGTTCTGGGGAAAAGGATAGATTTGAGGCTACCTCTGTCTTTAAAAATTCTACAAATGTGTTTAAAAAAAAAAAAAG
Organism: Burhinus oedicnemus; assembly: GCA_008921705.1. Classification (NCBI taxonomy): domain Eukaryota; kingdom Metazoa; phylum Chordata; class Aves; order Charadriiformes; family Burhinidae; genus Burhinus; species Burhinus oedicnemus. Next base: position 4,409,562 of record VFFE01009068.1, on the reverse strand, counting down.
GGGGGGGAGATAATGTGCCTTTTACACAGTTGCATTTCACAGATGCAAATTGTAACATGTTTCTGCACGCTTTTCTTAGTACTGCTTTGCCAGTACTAGACTGGTGGAGTTGTTTGGACCTGCTAAGGAGAGGTGCGATTTTGGAGGTCCTACATAACTTGACTCTCGGGCATCTCATTGCAGTGCTCGGTTTCAGCGCACTCATTTCTCCTTGCCATGGGGATGGGCTGTGATTGCTTTCAGGTGGCATGTGTGACGACAGATTTTCAGTGGGAGAGGGCAACTCTTTGGGAGGGGTGAAAAATAACTCCTGCCAGCTTGTGGAGGTTTGTGTTGAGCAGGCTCAGTGTTGGGTGATGAGCTTGGTGTTGGTACTTAGTCTTCCTTACGGCCGATCTACGTCTCATCTTTGTGCTTACAGGGGAAAAACCTGTTCCAAAATGTCCTGTAGCCTGTGTGGGGGTGGGATGTGACAGTGCTGGGATGATGCTCAACAAGAGTGCACTTAAAGTATCCCACACCGTGGTGGCTGAGCTATGAAATGGTGTAAAGCCTGTTCTTTAGCAAGCAGAGCTTGCATACCCCTGGTGATGGCCAAAATAGGAATATTTTGCTGTGGCAGAAAACCCTGTGCTGCAGTAGTACAGTGTAAAAGGCAGTTTTGCTGCTGACAGTTTTTGCTCTGGAAAAAGCTGTGCTCTCTTAAAAGATCCTCATAAAGACCAAGTTACTGCTTTATGGTTCATTTCCTATACTGTGGAAGTGATGTGCTGGCCATATTATTTTACGGAGTAATACGTAATGGTGTTAAATTTTTGGCTTTAGCAAAATAGTAAGATTTATGAAACACTGAAGTTTATAAGTAAAGGAAAAAATCACAGGGAATTGCAATAGACAGTTTTTAAATCTCTTCGAAACTGATTGTAACGTTCTAAAAGTATTCATTATGACAAGGTGCCTTTTGATTTCCAGCTTTAAATGCCTTTTGAAGGCAAAGATAATTGTTTTTCACATGAATCAAATGACCATGCTCATTTTGGTCTTCAAAGTGAAAGATCCACTGACCAGTGTTAATGAGAAATGGTGCTACTAAAGTCAACAAGGAATAATTTCTGCAATGCCATGCTTGACTGCAGAAGAGAATAGTACAACTGTGAGCAGTAAAACAGAGTTTTGTGGCAAAAGGGTTTAACTTAGCAGTTTTGGAAATCTGGATTTTGAGTTTCTATGAGAATCAAGTGATGGAAATTTTTGTGTGTGTGTCAAATAATAATTTTAGATCTAGACCTCTTAGATCTCTGGTGTCATCATGCTATTACTGTATTCCCTTTTGAAATTAATGGGAAATAAAACCGAGCACGTGCAGACCATGTTGATCATTGACACTATTGACTGATGTTTTTCAAATTAAGCTGCACTGTATTTTTGGCACTGCTCCTTTCCTATTCTTTTTGTTCTTTTTGGATCCTGGCTTTGTTGAAACTGGTTGGACGCTAAGCACTTACGGGTGCGACTCTTCTTTCACTCTGCCTTCTGCAGGGTGCAGCAAACAAAAATATGGTTTTGTTCCACCCAGCACAAACACCAGACTGGCCTGGTTGTGCCTGTGTGGAGGGGAGCGGGATCTGGCATGCAACGGAGTGGTGGCTGCCTGTGAGGCTGGCTTGTTCCTCGTGAGCACTGCAGGTATGCCCTCGGTCTGCAGTTAGTGTGGGCTTTGCTCTCAGCCAAAATCCCTTGAACTGGGGAAAAAAGGCGTTTGTTTGATGCAGCAGCAAATCAAACCTCTCTAGTCCTCTTGAATGTCTCAAGGCCTGTTTTCCAAGGGGGTTATGGAAATAGCTGAGCAATGGCTAACCTGATTTGTTTCAGAGAGGGCTTGGGGACAGATATTAGGAGATAAGTTTTTGGAAGAGAGGGCAAAAGATGGCTACCTCTTCAGAGAGAACACGGGCTACTTGCCACTCTCCCCCTTCCACTTGGTAAATCCATGCTTGCTGAAGATGTTTTAATCTGCCTGTTTTCTAGCAGTACTCTGCTGAGGGAAGCATTTTGACCATCCCTTTTCAACACCAGAGTAATTTACATCCGTCTTTAAATGATGATAAAGCCAGTGTGAATGTGTCCTTTCTTAATCAAACCTAACTAAACGTTGCTATTGTCTTGCTTGATAAATCTAGGGAAATGAGGTATAATAGAGTGGATCAGAAAAATGTTCTTTAAATAGTTGTCGGGGGATCCTTATCCAAGTGAAGGAACGCATCTGTGAGGCCTGAAGTCAGTCAGTATTTTCCCCGATGACTTGAACAGTGGAATAGTGATTCATGATTAGATACATTTGGTAAAGGAAAATTTGGGCTAGGGGGTGGGGCTCAGGAATTTTAGGTAACAAGCTTCTGATTCAAAATAACTGGGAGAAACTGGAAAAATTATTTGAAAATAGATTGTAGTCCAGGGAAGACAAATGTGAATTTCTGCTTTGTAACAATCAACAATCGGTCAGTTGGTTACAAGGTGGGAAACATGGATAGGTTGCAGTTCTGCAGAAAAAGATCAAAAAAATGAGTGACTGAGACAATGTATTATAGTGAAAAGGCCAGTTATTCCACCAGGTTAGACAGACAGAGGTGACAGGACATGTAAAGTGATCCTACTCCATGTGGAGATAATAGTGGTAATTCCTTGGCAAGACCAACTGAAGGGGCTTGAAAGGAATAAGAAGAAAGACCAGGGCCCTACACTGTGAAGAGAAAGATATGGGACTGTGTAATTTAGGCAAGGTAAGGCTGAAAGAAATGAAAGTCTTCAAGTAAATGAATTGTTTGCAAAGACAAAAGCAACAATCTCTTCTCTGGTCCACGGTGGCTAGAACAGGCATTAGCTGATTTTGCTGCCGGTAACAGTAGTTGGGACAGGGAACTTCCAGCATCTCTATTCAAACGATGTAGATCATGTCTGTCGAGAGTGGTGTGGGTGCAGCTGATGCTGCTTGGAGACATGGCTATGTGGCGTGAACTCATGAGGTCTCACTTGGTCCTGTCCTTCTGCTATCAAATGGTGGTGGTGGGGGGGAAACCCCTTAACCCGTGGTGATGCAACATTTTGGCCAGTGCTTTCTTCTGCCTTTCTTCAATCCCATGCTTCCAATTCCTGAACTCTGACTCCTCTTTGCTCTGCCTACATGTTGACATAAATTATGCAGCAAGTCCTTTCAGGCAGGGGCTGTGTTTACCTGCCTATTTATCTGGCATCAGTGGGGCTCCAGTTTTGACTAGATCTTCAAGCATAAACAATAACCATTGTCAGAGCAGATTATTCAGAGCAGAGCAATCTGAAGTCATTTGGTTATGAAAGGCTCCCCAGAGCATGAGTGCTTGCTGTGACCTAGAAATGTTGGCATGCAAATCGATTACATGGCAGGATTTATGTGGCAAACTTGCAATTCTTCCTTGTGCAGACAGCACACGGCGTCATGGAGATGGCGCGTATTGTGTGAAATGTATGTGCAGCCTTCCTAAAGGGAGCACAAACTCTAGTCATGGGAAAGAGGGCTGAAGGAGCCAGTTTGTCAGGAAAAGGGGCGATGAAGCTGGAGAGAGAGTCTTTGGAGTTTCTGAAGTGAGATGAAATGAACAATAATTGCTGGGGAGGGGGTGAGATATAGGGGCCAAAGATGTAGGGTATGAAGCCGAGTGACTCCTTCTGTACATGTTCTCCAAAGGGATGGCAGCTCTGTTGCTTGGGCACCAATTAGATGAAGCTGTTTGAAATGGGCCAAGACCCTTTTCCTCTTCCATTTCTCTGCTCTGCTGCTCTGTGCCTCTAATGAACGTTCCTGCCAAATCTGCTTTCTGGGTTGGCAGCGAGAAACTGGGCATAATTATTCATATCATCTGCTCTGTTTCAGAATCGCTGCTGTTATTGCTGCAGCCTGGCAGCAGCTGAAGATACAGCATCTCTGGGATGGGGGTTCAGGCCCTATAACCTAACCTTGGTTATGTTCCCCATCGCAATTGTGGGAATTGTTGAGAAGGTCTCCAGGTTTTTTACCTAGCGGGCCTCTCAGCTGTTGACAGCCACCTGGGCAGACACACTATGAGGACACTAAGCAAAAAATTGCTTAAAATAAAATCTTGGATTTCCCTAAGAATAGTTTAAAGATACAAAATTTGTGCTTAAAAAACTCAACCAACAAACAAACAAACAAAACCACAAAACAGAAAAGCCAACCAAAACACCCAAAATGGCTAAAGGTCTTAATGGGGACTGTGTTAAGTCTTAATCTGAAATGATAAATCTGCCCCAAAGACTAAATGCAGGAGAATAGCTCTGAAGATGATCAAAGACACTCGGTGCATTTTAACTAGCACAGCAAGGGAATTTCCTAGCAAGTCATTATTAGTATGTGAAAGTGCAAAGTATGCTCAGCTTAGAGCAATGAAACTGTCTTCTTGATTTCTGCTCTGGACAAGTTTCAAAAATACAAAGCCAGCAAAATAAAGCAGCAAGGAGATGATGTGTGTGTTCAGCATTCACATCTCCAGCTGTGGCAAATACACAATTCTTGAGACTACAGCGAAGAAACCCCTAAAAGAGCTATGAACTTGTGTGATAGTTGCATATGCAGCGAGACACAGTTTCTTTCCTAATCCATATGGTGATCAGTTTAAACCATGAAGTGTGAAATGTGATTACCCTTGTCCAGTGTTTGAATTGAGGGGCTGTAAGAGAAGGCTCAGTGCTCCAGCTTGCATGAGGGAGGGGAAAACAGGGACAAAGACCAAGAGCTGCTTCTGCGTGTCTCTGAGGCAGGGCAGAAATAGAGTCCTCTTCCATTAACTCAATGAGATTTAAATATGATGAAATAGAAGCATTAAAATTCTCTCAGGAGGGTTTTAATACAGATCTTTGGTACGGACAAGAGCCACTATGGAGGTCAAATGAGTGACATGTTAGTCTTTCCCCACAAATTGGAAATCAATTTTTGGGAAAAACAAGACACTTGGAAATGAACATTTAACTAGTGCCAGGCTTTGTGCAGATCATAACCGCTTACACCATAGATATGGTCACAATCTTGGCTTTACCTGAACATCTGTTAGTTGGCACAAAAGTTGGAGTGCAGCTGCCTGTGAATGTACTTGCGTTTACAGATAATTTCCTCCCACCCCTGGTAACCTCATCTGTTTTGAGTGTGCCTGCTGGTTATATTGTGAGAGGTTGATGGGAACCTCTTTGTTTCATTTTTTCAAGAGTTGACAAGTTACTGTGTCTGCTTTGACACAGTTGTGACACTGCTGTATCTGAGTAGACGTGGTGATGTGGAAAAACTACCACTTCTGTCTACTGTAGAACAGAATTGGGGGTGTATTGTGGCATTGCTTTGAACTGACAAATAGGTGTCAATTTTGCCCCAAAAAGTATTTTACAACCATGTCTAAATGAAACCAATACAGGTGTGTCTACGTAAGTACGGAAAATAGTATTGACAGTGGGCTTCAGTTTGCAATGCACTGAGTTGGAGCCCCTTCCCCTACCCTGCCCTGAAAAGTTTCTAGTGGCAATTAATAAAAAACCTGGTGTGCTTTGCTGTTGATCTAACACTGGTACTTTTCACACCATGAGGCTGGGAAATTCACTTTGGGGTTGGATAGCCTTTCTTTTGAGTCTGTGCTGCCATTTGAGCTGTTAGCTTCATAGGAAATCCATGGTATTCACCAAATTGTGTATGTGTTGGTCTAGGAAGTGTAAATGAGGACAGCTGAAAACTAGTGGTGGTTGTCACTGAATTATCAAGTGAAATTTTCTGTCACTTCTTCACTTGCTTTGTTTTTCTAGACTGAGTTTCCACGGTTATCGAACCAGTTATGGCAGCTTTCTAGAGTCAGAAGGGTTGCTGCTCTGCTCCGGAAACAGCTGTGGGAAATGTTTCGGTTTTAACAGCATGGTTTCATCTTAGTGCACTGGCATCCTGCGATTGCCTTTAGAGAGACTAATCCCATAAATACCAACGTTCACAGCTCTGTTTGCTGTAACTGACTGCTTGCAAGCACTTGACTCTGCTTGCAGTTGCTGGGGCTTGAACACGTTGTATTCATGAGATATTGATGGTCCGTATCAAAGGAAAAAAAACCCAAACATTTTGCTAGCCAAGTCTGGAAGCTAGACTTAGAAATCCACACAGTACAAAAAAACCCCTCAGCTTTAGTTTGGTGGGCTGCTAATATGTGGTTGGTCTATCTGAGAACAGAATGGTGTTCTCCACCTGCCTATAAAATGCCGTATAACAAATACATCAGAGTAGTAAAGACTAATAGTCTTTAATTCTTTCTCAGAGACTTTCCACTGGCCTTTCAAAACAAACTTATTTTTATCTTGTCAATATTCACGTCACACAAGCTATTGTGTAGACTGTTGGCAAGCTACCTACAAAGAGATTCCATTCTGGTTGCATATCACCCTTTTCTATCACATTATTGACATATTAATATCTTTTCAAGAGTAAGTCTGTGCACTGAGATCTTTCAGGGCTTTTTTTCCCCTAGTCTGCTGTGTCCTTGAGGAAATTCTGGAGGGATGCTGGCGAGCTGTTGTCATGCTGGGTGAGTCTCACTGCTGAGCACAGGGATCTTCACTCGTGAGCTGAAGCAGACTGAACCTCCAGCCTGCCTCCTTGACCAAATTTGGCAGCTTTGCTGCTCAAAAAGAAAAGGCAGTGGAGGAAACAGGGTGGCTGCAGGCTGGAAGCCAGGAGAGGAGGAGAGATCCCTGTATTTGGCCCACTGTGGATTCAGCTGGGGTTCTGGTGTGCCTTTATCGAGCCTCCCTATTCAGCAGCAACGGCTTTTTTCATTCATGCCCTGTCCTAGGCTTGAACTGCCAGCATGTAACGGCAAGGCAGTGGATCCCACGCCAGTTAGGCAGTATTTAAAGGGTCCATTATTTATTATAAAATAAGCAAGTACAGATAGGAATGGCATAGCTTGAGCTATGAATCACATCTGACTCACATTAAAGTTTACAAGTCCAATTCTACTTTCATCTGTATGAAGTGATGTTCTGCTATTGGTGCTAACACACGCAAAAACAGGCGTTAGTACAAGAAAGCTTTTAATATGAAGTATTCATCTTATCTTGTTTCAGACTAGGTATTTCAAGTGTGTCATCACTTGTATTTAACAGTTGTCAAAACAGTTGAATGTGGCAGAGGGGTTGTTTCTCATCAGCAAACTTTGCAGCCTGCCTGACTTCAGATAATAAATCCCTTTGTAGCATAAAATGTTTTCCTATGGAGAAACCAGTTATTAACTTTTGCCTTCGTCAAAGTTTTAATAATATGCTGCATACAGGAGATCTGTGGTTTGGATGGGAGAGAGACGAGAAGAAATGCAGCAATTTATATTTACATATTAGGCAGTATGTCTGGATGATGGGGGTTGTGATAGAATTAATTATGCAGAGCTGCAGTGACAGCTAAAAAATGGAGCACACAAACATGGATGTATCTTTTGACTGCTGCTTGTGCTGGCTGCCACAAATAAGAGTGACTATGAAGTTGACCCTGCTTGGCTAGTTCATTATTTCTAATTAACTCTAATTTCCTTCAGATGTATGTGGCATTAGTCATTTTTATACGGTGTATATATAGTTAGCTTAATATTTTTTGGATTATTTGCTATTCTTATTCTGGGCTTGGTTTAGTAATCCTTATGATGCTATTTCTGTTTCCCCCACTACACGACTGAAACATGCTGGAGAGAGCATTGGGGGAAGAAAGGAAATGTGCTCGGGTATTCTAAATTTCATAATCCTGTTAATATTGATCAATGTTTTAGGAGTCACAAACACTTATAAATACTTGCCATTCTCCAAATACTTACAAGCAATTAATATTCTGGTCTGGTAAATTAACACAAAGCAAGCTATGGGTTTAATTTTTTTTTTAAGTTGTGCTTTATTTTTAGTGTTCTCTTTTGCTCCCTTGCTACTGTATTTGAGGAAATTGCCACTAGCCACAGGGGTTTGTGTTTGTCGAAGGGTATCATTTTCCACAGGAAGTTAAAAGCCTTCGGTTTCACAAGGCAGGGAGCTCTCTTACTGCATCGCTGTACAGCACTTGGCTCTAGTGGTCTCTGCCATAAGCAAGGCCATGCTTGCAATTGCTTCACTGGCTTCTGTTCTTTTTTGTTGCTATTACACGAACGCAACCTAGTGCAAGAAATGCATTTTTTTTTTGCATTGGCAGTCACTCTCATGGTCCTGGTGCCTACTGGATGGGACACAAAGCACAGGAAGCTCCTGACCAGTGCCTCCAGGCAGCTCTCACACCTTCCCACATAAACCCTTTACCTTCCTGCTGGAACTCCCTCTGCCCTCCACCGTCTCCTAGTTGTTCATTGCTGATGCTAGATCTTCACTTAAAAGCATGGTTCCCAAAATTAGTTTACACCAGTATTGCCACTGGTAACAGCGGCAGCTGGCAGCAGCTCTGGGCTCTGCGCTTTGTGCGTGAGCACAAGGAGATGGTCATCAGTTCAGGCAGTGTTTTGATAACATGTGAAGTATCTCGCATACAACTTGTCTGGGAAACCCTAATTAAGACCATTCAGGTTCTGCAGTGTTGGTCCTCTGTGGCTGCTTGTAGAAAGTTGAGGAGGTGTCATGGACCAACCCCTCACTCGGTGCCAGAGCTCAAAAGACTCTCTGCTTTTCTTGAATCCTTGAAAAAAGTTAAGAAACAAGTGACATCTGTCTTGCACATCCCTTCTTGGCATGCAAGTAATGGATCTAATGACTACCAAAGGAGACTCTAAGAGTGGAACAGGCAATAGAGAGGCACAGGCTCAAAACTTGGCAAGAATTTTAACTGCGTAGCTTCTTGGGATGTTTTTTGTTTGTATGGCTTTTAAAGTTTAGGGTTAATTGTTTGAAATATAAGCTAAGCAGGATATACAATTATATAAGCCCCTTAGTAGCCTTTGGCTGTTAGGTCCCGCTAACCTGGGGAGGAAAACACAGCTATTTGGATCCAAGGAGGAAAATACAGCTTTATAATATTGGGCAATAAAATGAAACTTTACTCTAGCTGAGACCTCCTTGGATATTTGTACAACTTTGCATGATGTTTTGGAAATGTCTGAGGTACACGAGCATAATGTATCTCCTGCTGGTCTCAGCTGTAGGCAAATGGCTCTGTTTCTGAATCATCCATGCAAATGGTTTGTTCTACTTGAGGGGCAAATTGTATGATTAGGCAATTAATAGTAAAAACTTCGCTCTTCCCCGCTGGAGTGCAACAATATTCAGCTGAATGTATTGCTCATTTGCTCCTTGAAGTTTTTATGCTTCTTAAACAGTCAGCACTGGTTGAGTAATCTTTTTTTCATATAACAAAAACAGCTCTGATTGCAGAGTCACCGCTTTCTGTAGGTCCCATACTGAACACATCTCACACTCATTTCTCCTTTTGAGCCTACGTGGAGAGGAGTCATCAATACAAGATACTTTGCAATTACCTCTGCTTGTTCAGAGAAGGCAGTTACACATGTGATTCTTCATCTTGTAAAGCGATGCTTTGTCTTAATGGATCATTTTGCAAACAAATTCTGATGATCCATTGAGCGCATGGGTTAAAGTGCTGCAGTCTCATGCTGAATGCTGCTGCAGCCACAGGTGGTATATAAAGCAAAAGGATATATAAGCAGTAGCAGTCTTTCCATGAGGGTGTATGACATGGCTGAGGGAGAAAATCATTAGCATAGCGGAGAAAAGTAATCTTCCATCCCTCACAGAGTCACTAGTATCCAGAAGTAATTACATCACTGTCTCAATCTTTCCAATGTCATCAGTTTTGATAATTACATGTGTGCTTGTCTCTAATCGGCAGCAGAACTTACCTAAACTGGAGAGTGTCTTTTTGGTAAGCCATTACTTTGTCTTGGAAAGGATTATGTGTGTTTGTGGATTCATTTGGCATAGATATGTGATTATTTTACTTTGTTAGATACTATTTGAAGATGGTTTTCCAAGAAGTTTTAGTTTGTGAGCTTAAACAGCCCTGTGACTGGCACAGGGAGTAAATAGACTGGAGGAGAATGTTTAATCTGTCATTGTTCTTCATTAATAAAGCAAAATCTAAAGAAAAGAGTGAGGATGGACCTTTAGTATGGCTGAATTCAGTCTGGTACTGCAAGGTATTGCCTGTTCACGCTGTCTAGCTGGGTTTTCTCTGGTACATATCAAAAGCTGAGATCTCTGGTGCGTGCAAGCAGGACCTCTGTCTGGTGCCTCCCAGGCTGTAGGGATGGCTGCTTCTGATTGGTTAAAAAATACATGTATTAGTCATGATTAAAGAGTCGATCAGAAAAGCAGTCTCTTCAATTCTGTTAAGGACTTAAGATACACCTGCGTAAAGCCTGCAGACGATTTAGGGTTTGAATCAATAGGAACATTCCTCAGGCTATTTCTGCTGACAGATGATTTTTGCACAGGAACAGTTCTTAAGCTTGTACAAGATTTGTTTTCAATTTTAAATCTCTTTATTTTAGTTAGCTTTAAACACTGACACTTATATTTATTTTCTTCATCCAAATAATTTCACTCCACGTCCTTACCTTCTCTGCACCTCCAGAAGATATTCCTGATTTTTTTTTTTTTTTAATGCATCTGACCATGTTACTTGGACTCCTGGTTGATGTCAGTGAACATGGGCAGCCCTGGTATACTGGGGGAATAGAAAAGGAGGCAGCTGAGTGTCCCCTGCCACCCTGGTTTACAGGGCAGGGATGACCTAGGGGCCTGGCACCAGGAGAAGACACTGCAGGCTTGTGCACACCCATGTCTGTGCCTGGCTTCTCTGCAGCCGTGCAGCTCCTCTGGCATTTGGAAGGATGTGGGCATGCAAGAGATGTCTGCAAGGATGGTAAGGTAGAACAGACATGAAGGGTGGTGGGAGAGGCTGAGACACCCGGTAAATCCCTGTGCGCGCTGAATGCTGTGAAGGTTAACGACTACACTCCTGATGGTGAATGTCAGCTGGCCAGAAAATCCAGGACTCAGGCTGGATATCTGCAGGGATTTTATATTGTCCAGCTGAGTGCCTAGGGCATTTGGCCCATGTAAATAATTGGACAAGGTAGGGAAAGCCTTTACTCAGGCAGGCGGCTTGGAGAAGGAGCATCGCTTCAGTGAAGGACAGGGCTGTTCCCTTCATCTTAGATGTGACGGGCAGTCAGCAGCTGTTGCAGCAGCTGGCTAGGGGTCAGTACTCTCACGGCAGCCAGCAGTCCCACGGGGCTCACACGTAGGGTTCAGGCCATTGCTATCCCAGGCAACCTGTGCCATGAATAATCTGCAGAGGAGGCCACCTCATGCTGTTGCTTCCCCCAGGGAATTACAAGTCCCCTTGGACCAGAGCTGCTCCTCTCCTGTGGCATGAGACAGTCAGACAGGTACCTGGCAGCTCACAAAGGAAGCAAAAAAGAATTCTTGTGACATGGATCCCGGATACTCTGTCCCTTCTCCAAAGGTTTATTGGTGTCACTGCTTATACATCTGTGATTAAGAGGGTGTATGATGAGACTGGTCTTGTAATGTAACCTCCTGAAGCAGGTCCCTAAGTTAGATGCTGCAACTACCCCATCCTTCCCCTGGCAATGAAAACGGCTGTTTAAAATCGACTTTGAGCATTGCGACCTAAACCTGCTTGTGGATCATGGGTGACCCATGGTGACATCACTGCTGAAGGCACAGGCTGAAATTGCATGGCATAGTTGTCCAAAGTGACTACTGGCATTGTCTTCCTACTTCTAAGACACCATGTGGCATCGGGGTTTTCAGAGGAGAAGTTCAGTGCTATCTGAAAACCGAAGCTGCCTGAGCTGTTCTGCATCCTGCATATGCAGAATCAGAGAGATCCAAACTCAGTTACTTTAGAAAATATAGACTGGAATATTTCAAAATGAATTATTCATCATTTAATTTCTGGGAATAGTTCTGTTGACATCACTGCTGACATAGAAATTGTCGGTCTTTCAGTTTCATCACTGTTGCTGTGGGTACCATAGCAATGGCAGCGTTGTTATACTTCCAACTCCTATCATGCAAAGAAAATCTCAGCATTTTTTAAAAGACTTGTTTGCTCTGGCTGAATTCAGAGAAAACTCTAGCTTTTGCTTTTCCTTGCCTTGGCTATCAAAATCAAAATTTTGGTGAAATGGTGACTTTTTGCAATCTTTTTCTTCAAATCTACATTGTTTCTATTGAATAGCACAAATTGAAAACTAAGTGAAGTGTACCAAGACTTTAAAATATTAGCTTTTCCAGATGTGACACTTGAGCACAAGATGTTCAAAGAAAAGACTTTTGGCTTTCTACCAAAATGTCAAAGACATTTGGGATGAATTAAAATAAATTTCTTTAATTGCTGAAGACTAAATGGAAAAAGAAAACATTTTTGTGCAGAGATAGAAAATTGTTCCAGCTATTTCCCATTACACTGCTGATAAGGTCTAAGGTCCATACTCAGACTGATACAGGTCCATAATAATTCTTCTGAAATCAATACCAAACTTGTATTTACACTGCTGTTCAGGGAAACGAGCTGAATATTGCTCAGGTTCTTTCTGCAACTCTGATAAAAGACTGCAGTTCTCTTAGACAAATCACCTTAGATTAAGCTTTTAAAAGGATTACATTAGTCTTAAAATGTATGTTTATTGGTTCATTATTTCAAATTGAAAGAAAGTACAGACTGGTCTGTTTGTGGAAAATAAAGCCATATTTTAATTGATACTGGTTACATCCTGTAAGATATTTTCTGAAACTTAACAGTAAGTGGGAAACCTATGTTTAAAAAAACCAAAAAGCTGCTTATTGGAGAGGCATGGATGCATCATATACCATTAATTAAATTTGTTTTAACAGCCTAGTTGCAGGCATGGAGCATTAGAAGTAGTAACCAATGAAAAGGAAGATTTTAAGTAAAAATGGTAATGGCAAAGTCATATATTGGATTAATCTCTAAAAGGACAACCTGCTACTTAAACCAAACAGAAAAACCTGCTATTCTTTTAACACACACCTTCCCCCCCCAAAAAAAAACCCCAAACAAATAAAACATATAAATAAAAAATTTAAAAAAACCCAAAACCCAAACAACAAAAAAATCCAACCCAAAAACCTGGTAAAATACTGGATGATTCTTCTATTACAATCCTTACAATGGTTCATAGAAAATGGGAGTTACTTGCTTCAGGTAAGTCTCTGGTTACACATATTATCACGTTAACAAATTTCCCAGACCCAGAAGGATACACGTTGAGCTCATGTGCTGAGATAAAAGGTAACATTTAAAATTCACCTAAACCACATGGGATATCAGCTCTTTCAAACTGAAGGTATGCTGTTGATGTTAACGTTTCTCTAGGGCCAGTCCTTCATGGCAGAGTCCCTGCTTGGTCGTTTGCCCCTTTCTGAGTAGCAGCACAGCTGTTTGGGTGGTGTGCATTGATGCAGTTTGTCCAAATGGTTCCTGCTTAAAGATAATAAAAGTCAGAGAGGTTTGCTGCTGGATATACTAATATGAAACTGCATCCTTCTGAAATGTGACTCTTACGGACTCTGAATGAGCTAAGCAGTGTTAATGTCATTAATTTGCCTTCTAGAAGGTGAATCTAAAAAATTTCCATGGTTTGTTTTTCTTTCTAATAGCATGCATTCAGAGCTCATCGAGAGGAGCACACAACATTAACTTGTTGGTGCTTGTGCTCTTTTGCATTTGGCCTAAAATGGTTTATCAAATTTGATGTGAACTTGTGCTTTTAGTTCCCACAAACCTGTGTATTTCTGTGAATAAATTTGTCACCATATTACACTAACACTTATTTCTATTGTTAATACTGAGTAAGAAAGTAATTTTCCTTGTGTATCAAATTTCATGAATCAGGAGTGCAGAGCATGCTCCAGGGTTAAATTATTAAATATAGAGTATAATACAAATGACAGAAATAGCAGGGTAAAGCAATTTATATATGGTATTTATTGAATGTTAAACAAGAAAAAGACTTCAGTCATGATTAATACAGCAGAGAGAGTAAAATTAAGAATCAGAGGAAAAAAGAACACAAGATTAATTTTTAAATATCAGCTGAAGTTAACATTAAAAGAATATTAAATTCTTGCAATGCAAATCCTATTGCCTAAATCACCCTCTACCCCCCTGAATCAAAAGGAAAAATTCAACATTAAAACCTTATCTTGCAAGGCAGAAGGTTTAGACCTCTTCTCATCAGGCCCCTGAGCTGTGTTCCTCCAGCAACATAGCTATATGCCTACCTTTGCATGGGCACTCTGAAGGCAGAAAATGCATCACAGACTACTTTAGCTTCTGAAGAAATAATCTAATTGTGCAGAAGAAATGACAGTACGAAGTAAAGAAGATACAGAAATGTTTTTATTGGCCAGTGAAGCTCATAACACCTTCATTTCACAGTACATTCACATTACTTCTGTGATCTTGTGTTTTGACCTCTTCTTGTGGCACTGAGTCTGGGAACGTGCAAAGTGGAGAACTTCTGTGAGCCTGGTTTGCTATGAGCATTCTTGCCTTTGGCAGAGGCTCTTCTGCTAGCTGTTTTCTGCGGCAAAAATAATTGGGAATTTGTTAAAATTGGGATCTGAAAGCAAAAAGCTGGTCACTGGCTGTCTTTGGATCTCGAGAAGCCAAAATATGTGACTTAAAATTGTAAATATGCACACTGTAAATTGAATTCTGCAATTATGATGAAAAACTCTGGTATGAGGAAGGAAATATATCTTGGTCTTCCCCATTAAGGTTCGGGTGACTATTTGCAGCAAGATGAGCAGAGCAGCTGGTATCTTGTAGGGTGAACTCCAAGACATGCTGATAGCTTTAATTTTGGTATAATTTCACCTGGGGGCAACATATAATATATTGATAATGTGGTGATTCATAACAGCCTTCGCGGGGGGAATGCACACTTATTGGCATGTTCATCTTGCATTGTGAATAGATGGCTGGCTTTTTTGAATGACCGGGGTGACAGCACCTTCTTAGGAGTTGTGCAAAAGATGATCTATTTTTGCATTATTATTACCTCACTGCTATTGTGTTACTGTTGAATCTGATTTTTTTTTTTTTGAAAAAAAACAAAACAAAACCAAAAACGCAAGTATCTGTATGTCTATGGTACAGGTCATGGTGGGAGAGGAAAGCAAGTAACTGACGAATCAGTGACTGCCATAGTGGTAAGACTTACAGCCTATGGTTCCTGGTGCCCCAAAACTCATCTTTGGAAGGAATGAGTAAGGTCTTCCAGTGAAGCTGTGTTGGTTTCCCTAGGTCCTACAGGCTTGAGTGCTTCTGGAAATGTTCCTTGCCTCGGTGCTGTTTGGGTGTCTGTCACTCATGATTAGGTTTCCAGACCACTTTGTCATCATTTGTGTTCTAGAGAAATCTGAGAATAAAAAACAAATACCTCGTCTTTTCTTTTTCACTTGAAATGGTTTTATAGAAACCAAAGGAGCCTGCTTTTCTCTTGTAGCTACAGAAGAAGCTGGATTTCTCTGAAGGACAAAACAGGATAGCATCAGGAATGCCATGTTTTAGTATTTGCTTGTTTTACACTAGATAAAGATGACAGATAGTGCTTGTTTTCATTTAGAAGCCGCCTTCGGTTGGAGTGACCCTTATTTCAGTGTGGACTTCACCTTTACACAGCAACTTACTGTGTGAAATTAATTCATTTAAAATATACAGTTTGTATTAAGTCTGCACAGAATTTACAGCTTCAGGTAGATTTTCTTGTCTTAACAGTTTTTAATATGAATCTTCAAACATTCTTTGACCTGAGCAGTCTATCTGTTTCTTTCCCTCTTTACATTCAGTCCAGTTTTCATTCCATTTACCTCACTATCTCATGCAGATACTAAAACATGTACTATTCTTATTTACCTTGGGCTGTAATTTCTGTAACTCTGTCAGTTTGCTTTTTTTTTTTTTTCCCCCACCCCCAGCCAGGAAACAAAAAACAGGGTGTGCTTTTAAAGGCAGGAAAGTAGCTTTAAATATCCTGATGGCAGAGCTGAGAGCTGCTTCTTTTTTCCTCTTAAAAAAAAACAAAACAAAAAAAACCCAAAAAACACATGATTTTCTTGAAGACCCTCCAAATTTTAGCTCTGTGAAATGTTTATTTTAGAGTCCCTTTCTGAGTCTAGAAGTGAAGCTACTTCTAACAACACAAGCAGGACTTCCTTTTCTCCTCTTGTCCCCCTGCCTTCCCGGGGCCTTACAAATAGCATTTTTCCTGTAGAATAAATAACTTCACCAAAATAGATATATAAATCCGCTGTAAAACTCGGTCTGTTTATAGCTGAAATCCAAATGTTATTTTGCAGCTGGTATCTTTAGTTTATGCTGAACCTCACAGAAGGTTGTTAGCTTCTCCGAGATCTTTGTTTTGCACATTAATTCCTTTTGAATGAGAAATCAGCCCTGTCCCTGACATTTCCTACTGCTCATTTCTACAAGCAATGGGTACAGGAAGACTCAATGAAAACAGCTGGAGCTTTGTGAAGGCTTGCAAACCGTTCACCACATACGCTTTCCTAACTGGAAGCTGCACCAGAGGCAGGAGCTGGTGTCAGGGCTGGATGCAGCTCTGGCAGCCGTTGAGGGGACCAGAGGAAAGCGATGACCAAACGTGATTGTGTGACAGGTTGCCACTGCTGTGGTCCTCAGGAAGGTGGTGTGAGTCCTGCCAGCATGCCTCTGCTGCTTCCCTGCCCTTGGACAGCAAAGGAAGCAATTAAAATTGGAGTGAGCCAGAGGCTGGAAATCACGTCAGATGAGAGTCGTGTGTGGCACTTGTCCATGGTGTAACACCCATGAGGCGCGCATGTCCCTAGGCTGTGTCTCGTGTGGTGAAGCTCGTTAGTCGTGTGCTCAGTAATGGAGTCCATGAAGAGTATCAGTAGCTCAGTACCAGACTTCCTTTGCAGCCTATTACTTAACTCATTTGAGACAGGTAGCTTAAGCCCATACAATGCTGCTTGTGCTGCATGGTCTCATTTCCCTACAGAGCATGCAGAAGGTTCAGCCACACAGAGCTGGTCTCCTGAAGACTTCTCACCTGTGAACAGATCTGAGGCCTTGCAGTGCTGTGATCATACAGACCAAGCAAAAGCTCCATGTAATTATCGTTGTTCCTGCTCCACTAAGCTATGTTGCTTTCCTTTTTGCATTTTTGAGGTGAAGGAAGAGACTGAGACAAGATTTAGTGAAGTAATCTGTACAGGACCTTTTGTGGGTGAGTTCAGGACAGAGCTAGCATCTTCATTTCATAATAAACTGTAATTTCCAAGCTATAGGTCATGGTCATAAAAGGTTCAGGATCCTGGAGGTGATGTTATGTGCCTAGAAGCATGAATAAGAAATGTATTTACAAAGCAAAAATTTTTGGGAAACAGCCCTCTCTTTTTGTCAGAGCTACTCTTAGGTTCTGACCACAAGAAAGCGAAGTGTGGAGACAACTGGAAAATTACGTTGCTGTTCCAGTTCAGGTGGTGTTGTCAGAATATGCAAGACCTAACAAGATTAGAGCAGTTTTGCCCTTTAATTTGAACAGATGCAAGTTGGAGTCACTAGTAGATTTGCATCATAACTCTGGTTCAACCCTGAGTCATGGGATTATTTCATTCTGCTATATTCATTTTTGATGAACCACTTTGCTCCTTTTTTTGTGAGGGTGGGTTAAACAAATGCTAATTCCTCAATGAAATACTTTGCCTTTGTTGAAACTTGAATGGGATATTTTCCAGAGTGCAACATTAGAAACCACCCTTCACACAACAGCTGTGCCAGAAATGGCTTACCAGGAAAGCAGATTGCCTAGGGGTGGGTAACGTTCATGAAATGGACAAGGGGGGCTTTTCAAGGAGTATTTATATTTTGATGTTTCTGGTCTTGTGACGTTAATCTAACTTTTTTTGCACCGAATCAAGTTGGATGTCACACGTTTCTTCGATCCAAGTTGTTAAAATTCCCAGCTCTTGCTCAAGCAGACTGTCATTCCTGCTTTTCATTAAGGTTGTTTGGACTATTTCATGTCACAGAAAAAGCAAGCGGTTATTCAGGTCACGGCTTTCCTAGTTGTGAACAGCAGATGGGATCATACCTAAAGCAAGTCCAGGATCAGGTAGTAACGTTGTGGATTTTTACAGGAGCCCATGTGTTCAGATGCCTACAAGGCAAAATGGGCAGGACCGCAGCACCTACCTCGCCCCAGCTGAGCAGCAGGCCTGGAGTATATGCAAAGAATGAGTCATCTGTGCAGTTCCAGATTGCAGCTGCTACAGCATCGTTGGAAAGCACTAAACTAGAGCTTAAAAACAAGGGGAAGGGACAAACCCAGCACACAAAGAAACTACAAGCTAGCTGAAGGACGCAAACAGGTTTTTCATAGAATCATGGAATCGTTTAGGTTGGAAGGGACCTTAAAGATCACCTAGTTCCAACCCCCCTGCCATGGGCAAGGACACCTCCTACTAGACCTGGTTCCTCAAAGCCCCATCCAACCTGGCCTTGAACACTGCCAGGGATGGGCCCTCCACAGCTTCCCTGGGCAACCTGTTCCAGTGCCTCACCACCCTCAGAGTGAAAAACTTCTTCCTAATATCTAATCTGAATCTACCCTCTTCCAGTTTGAAGCCATTACCCCTCATCCTGTCACTGCATGGCCTTGTAACAAGTCCCTCTCCAGATTTCTTGTAGGCCCCCTTTAGGTACTCAAAGGCTGCTATAAGGTCTCCCCAGAGCCTTCTCTTCTCTGGGCTGAACAACCCCAACTCTCTCAGCCTGTCTTCATAGGAGAGGTACTCCAGCCCTCTGATCATCTTTGTGGCCTTCCTCTGGACTCGCTCCAACAGGTCCATGTCCTTCTTACAGTGGGGGCTCCAGAGCTGGACACAGTACTCCAGGTGGGGTTTCACGAGAGCAGAGTAGAGGGGCAGAATCACCTCCCTCGCCCTGCTGGCCATGCTTCTTTTGATGCAGCCCAGGATGTGGTTGGCCACCTGGGCTGCAAGGGTACATTGCTGGCTCCTGTTGAGCCTCTTATCTACCAACACCCCTAAGTCCCTCTCCTCAGGGCTGCTCTCAATCCATTCTCCACGCAGCCTGTATTTGTGTGGGGGATTGCCCTGACCCATGTGCAGGACCTTGCATTTAGTCTTGTTGAACTTCATGAGGTTAGCACGGGCCCACCTCTCAAGCCTGTCCAGGTCCCTCTAGATGGCCTCTCATTTTTAAGAGACCTGAGATTTTCTTGTAATGCCAATCCTTTTATGAAGAGAAGCATTTGTCCCAGGTTGGAAGGTTACAGCTATGGGTATAGTCAAGCTAGGCTTGACTGTGGTTGCTAATGTAAACGGAGAATGGATTTTTTTTCAAGTCAGTGTATGTAAAACAGAGTTAAAATGTCTGAAGAAAAAAAGGCTAGCCTAGCCTAGCACTGATTTTCCTTTTACATTTTACCTATGTTCAAATCTGTTTTGCTTTTTCCCCTAGAAATTCGATCCTCCCCAAAGTAGACTATGTAGCTATAGGAGCAAGACTGCACTGCTCTTGGAAAAATCTGCATGCTTTTGTGCTTAGATTTCCTTGCTTTTGCGTCCGAGCTGAGCCCCTGACAATTGAAAATATTTAAAGAAGGAAAACTAAACCCTGATAAATGTGAAAGGCATTTGTACAAAAACACAAGCCTTCTTCCCTCTGTCTTAACTGAAATACCTTAAAAGGCTTGCATAGGCTATACAAATAAATACAACTACTCGTTCCCTCTCTGCTCTTGTGCGCCAGGTTTGAACGTCTTTGTTTCTATTTTTGCCTCCTTATTCTTTACCCTAATAAAGATCCATAAGTAAAATTTCTGTCTGTGTCTAAGCGCAGCAGCTACGTGGTCACATCTCCTTCGTATCGTTTTCCCTGTGAACTTTCAGTTCCTTCTCCTGTACTTGGAATAAAATCAAGCACTCTGTTAACGGCCAGCAGCCTGCAGCAGGAGGGCTGTACCACAGCTCATCTGGGCCTGTGGATGCAAGAGGTGAAATGCTATCAGTCCACTGCAACAATGATGAGTATCTTTAAAGTCACTTTTCTATCATAGCAACTTAGTTTAAGAGCACAAAAAGTGCTGCTCTGCTTCACGACTTCTCAAGACCTGTTTTCACCATGTTAAGTCAACTGGCTGTAAGCCGTGGACCCAGCTTGGCTTCAAAGTGTGCCTGGCTCTTCATTCACAAATGAAATGCTCTAGAGAGCTGCCAAATTGGGGAGATTATTCTGTCTCGTTTACTGGCAAGCTGCGACTGCGTGTATCACTTCATTTATATGCTAATTAAGGCCAAGCCTCCAAATAGACTCCATACAATATCAGTGTGACTTGGCTGCGACTGTATGGCTATTCTGCCTTCCAGCAGCCTCAGTGCGTGTGCTCTGAGCCAGAGAGGGTTTAGTACGTCTTCATCAACGAAGTCCTGCGTCCTGACCCCAGCTTTCAGAAAGTGACGATTAGACTCGAGGAGCGTGGGTCACTCGCACGGAGGATTACCATGTCGCCGTGAAGGTGAGCTCACGCCTTTTCTTGACTGGGACTCCCCACATTTCAGCTCTGAGGAGATGCTGGTGTTCCTTAGGCCAGCTGGCCTAATAAGAGGTTGCAGAGGGCACGTCTAATTATGGGGACAATGTGTTGATGAGCTGCCTAGGTAGAACAGCCGGTTTTGTTACCTCCTCTCCTCTGCCAGCTCGTGCATGACTGAATGGCAAAAGCTCGCTCTTCTCTAGACTGCCCATTTTTAAAGTGTAGTAAGGATCCGTGCTTTGTCAGCCATTCCTCGGGGAGTACTATATTGTTATAGAAAGAGCAGGTACAAAAATCTGCATTCAGGGCTCCATTTGATTGTTTAGGCTGTTACAAATTTCAAAATCTGAGGGTGAACTAGTCAGTAAATGGGACGCTTGCCTCATACTGAATTTTATGGGACGTTTCACTGAAGGCTACTGAACTTAGGTTGAGAAATCCACATGCTTGTGATACAAATTCTTTGAACTTGTTCAGAGGGAAGTATTAGTACCTTATGCTTTAAAGCAGAGATGTGACATTGGCTCACAACTGTATTTTACCATTAATCCCAGGGATTAGAGGTCCGTACTAAATTCTGAAGCTTCCATGTGATACCATTTCCATACTTTTTAAAACTTCCTTTTAGAAGCATATCAATTTTTAAAATCTTGTTAAAAGAGAACTGAGCACTTGAAAGTTAGAAAGTTCCCAGCTGGCAGTCACCTGTGCGAATCCTTTGCGGGTCTGCATTGCGGTGCAAGTGGTTACAGACAACAGCAGCTCAGGCAACACCGAGTTGCAACATGCCTAACTTTTAAAAACCCAGTTCTGGTCCAGGTGCCCAAAAATGGGGCTTCATAGCCTACTGGAGAGAGCAAACGGCCAAGGAAAGGCTGTTGACAAGAACAAAAACGTGTCAAAAATTCCTGTGCTCTCCCAGGCTGAGTGCATGCTCACAACTTGGAAATAAGGAATTATTTTAAATCAGGATTCATGGCTTGGGCTCAGGCACCTGCGTTGTCTCTTCATACATGGGGGATTTGCTGTTCTCTTCTGAGTTGTGGCAGTGCCCACACTTCTCATCCGGGAAGTGAGGGGTATCAATTCAGCATGAGCTTCCTCCCCTGCCTGAGGCAGTTCAAATTTACACCTCGTGTGCTAGATAATTGCCTTATCCAGTGAACGAATTGGCACGGAGACACTCTCCACCTCACCTGTCCATGTGGAGTCATGATCTGGGCAGGAAAGGAAGAAAGACCCAAGCCACAGAGAAAGAAAGCAAGAGGGAGCAGGCTGTTTTGCCTAATGGTGAGGCAATTTCCTGGGATGGAGCGGTGATGGGATCTGGTACTTCCCAGAAGTACTTAAAACGCGTTTGCAATCTGCTCATCACTCATCAGATAAACCTTCCATGGGATTTCCAAAACGTGTCCATGCATTCAGTTTTCTTTGTTCCTGTGAAGAGCTTGTGTCTGTTCTCAACAGTGTGTTGCCTCCGGGTTATGACCTGTTGGTTGACAAAAATAGGTGCCAGGTGAGGTTCCTGCCAGGGCATGACCGCCAGGCTGAAGAAGGCTTGTGCAAGGAAGTGGCTCATTTATTTCCATGACACTGTGGTCCTTTGTGTGCTCGGTGGAGCAGGTCTTGGCAAGCGGCGTTCACGCAAGTCTCTCTGTTTTAAGTGGAAAAGCTCCAAAGCTGATAAATTTCCTGTGTCAAATGGGTCAGAGAAAGGACATCCCTATTCCAGGCCAGGACAGTGTCATTAGGTAAACAGGGATTGTTCCTCTGCCTGGGAACTGCCCCAGTCTAGATGTGAGCATTCGGAAGCTGTGCTAAAGGAGATGATTGCCAAGGGCAGGATTGCAGTGGGGGATCAGCCGTGCTACAAGGGCGCGTGGCCCAGGCAGAAGAGCCTGCTGCTGCGCTCAGAGCTTTGCGAAGCTCTACAAGGGGTAGCAGTCCTCCTTCCATCACCCATCGGCCTCTGCCCTGGAAGCAAAGGCTGTAAAAAAAAAAAAAAACGGAACAAGCTGGGGAGCGCCAAGTTTGCACAAGTCAGTTCCTAGGAGACTTGTATCTGAAGCACCATCCAAAAGTCTGGAAATACCATAAGACCAGTGGAAACCTAAAGGTTTCTGCCTGAACTCCATTGCTACCAGTGCTGCAGTTCTGTTACTGCTGGAGTACAATGCTTGCTCCTTAGCAGCGCTTGAAATTTGTTTATTCCGTGCTGGAGTGAAATGAGAACTGTTTGAAATGTTACTCTTTTTTACGGAAATATTTTTCTTGTTAACTCAGTTGTGTTAATGTCTGCTTTCGGATGTTCATAGGATGTTTTAATTTGTGAACGTTTGTTTTGTGGTATCAGACACTGACCTGACACAGGATGCATCCCACTTTAAAGTGGTAGTTCTGCCTAACTTGGAGTAAAGGTTTTTAACTTCAGACCTTCTCAGATGAACGCAGCAGGAACTTCAACATGGGTGTCCCATTGTCAAGAGCTCTCCAGAGTATGAAAACAGCTTCTACTCAGTGCCAAAAATGCCAGTTTGACTGAAAGGTAAAAATTCCTTTTTTTTTTTTTTTTTTTTCCCAAGCTATTCTGGCTACACTGTGTCTTACCACATTGAGGCTAGCTGACAATACCGGTTAATTTTGAAATGTGTAGAGCTGTGCTTCACAAAGTTATGAATCTACAGTAAGGGAAAATCCAGCTCTTGCAGCAAAGAGAACAGCCCATTGGCAGGTTTAATTGGAAAATGGAATTAGCTGGGGAGAGGGGAGTGATTTAAAGGGCAGGAGGAAGAGTGGAACAGGACATTTTCCTGTAGTATTCAGATACTACCTTTGTCAAGGAAAAGGGAGCTGCTGCGTTTAAATACAGAGCTTCTTTACTGTAGGAAGATAGAAGAAGGTGATCTGCAGCTCCAGAAGTTTTATGGGAAGAGATTTGTGTGTCTGAGAAAACTTGTCAGTGGTTAGTGTCCTGTTGTGTAGTTCTGAGGGACATAAATGCAATGGCTTGCCCGAGTACTAAAAATGCACATCTTGTGATGCTGGCAGTTGCATGAAGTCTTGCTGAAGGTAGTGGGTGTAACAACCACCCTTCATTTGAGTCAACTGCAAAGTGCAATTAAGCTTTATGGAATAGATAGCTGAAACAATAGGAGCCACCACCCCAAAAATGAGGGTATGTACAAAGCATATTTAAGAACGTGTTGTGTAGGTGGAGGGTTTGATAACAGGCTGAGCTAACATGCAGGTGGCCAAATATTGTTCATGTGGAAGAGAAACCAGAAAGACATCAGAGCAGCATGCAGAGAAGGCATCAAGAAGGTCCCGGCAAAATAAATACTAGCTGCCTGACTGAATAAAAGCTGAGTTTTCAGAAGTCAGGCACCTGGAGCTCCATGCAAGCAAGGTGTTACCTGCTCTGAAGTTCTCACTAATACGTGAGAACTTGTGTTTAAGGAGTTGCTCTGAAATCAGAACGTTTTCTATCAGAAAAATAGAGTACCAGGTTCCAACATCTGTCCATCTGTCAGAGAGAAATGATGCAGAAGTATTGACCCGCTCAGAACGTGGTAACGCTCTGGTGGATCTCCTCATTACTGCAGTGGCAAAGAAGCAGGTATCTCTGCTTCTACCTGTAGTTAAGCAAGTGAATCTTTTATAAGGAATGCAACTTCAGATTTCAGTGTAGAAAATATGAATGAACACCAATTAGAAGAGAAAGGCCAGGTCAGAATAAAACACAAATCAGGCCTGCCAGGCCTGAGTAGATTCTACTGGAGCTTTCCACATAGGAGTGTTTACTTGCTACAGAGTTGAATTCGGCAAAGTGAGACTTGTGCTTGGGTTTGGAGGTTTGCTTTTTCTCTTTATTGTACAGTCAGCTTGATCACAATTAACCTTTACTCATCTTTCTGATTACTACAGTGTCCCCCATGCTGTTTCTCTCGAATGAGCTTTACTTCATTATTCACTTATCTCATCACTTAGAAGAAACCAGTTTTTTTGCACAGTGTTTGCTTTGTTGACTAGATTTAGCATGCGGATGGGTTGTCTGGCTGTGACAAGAAAGGTTGTCCCTTATGTCTTTATTTGAAAAAGACTTTTGACAGTCTATTTATAAGCATGACCTTAAGAGACTTCTAACATTATGAGTTTGGGCTGCAACTGAGACAAAGTTCATGACCATCTCAACAGTGCCTTGCACAGAGAGTTCCTCTGGCTTTAAAGTGTCTGCGGGCTCCACGTAATTTCCCGTACAACTGAGTCTGACTTTTATTAAAGCACTGTCTGAATCTGACTTTCGTTAGCCCCATGAATGATCGCTAAATGTAGATTTAGATTCTTCTTACACTTACATTGCAGAAAATGCAAAGCAAATGGGCTTAAGGTAAAACTGAAGCAAGGCTGTACATAATTCTGCTGCATTCTTCTGAACTCCAGCTGGCTCTCTGGCGATGCACTGGCCAGAGTACTGGCTTTTCTGAGCTTTCCAGAATGCATTACCCAGAGTTCAACCTCTAGACTTTTGTATGCAAAAACCCTTTCAGATCTAATAAAAAAGAAGTTTTTAGTTAATTTTCAAAGAGAGAATACAATGAAGGCGATTATTTGTTTCTCACAAAAGAGTGAGCAGTGTGAAATACCACACACCGTACATGGAATAAGCCACCAGGGTCACCCAATCCAATGCCTCACAAGCACAGGGGTAATAGCTGGTTAGACCCAAAAGGTCTACAAATCACCCATTCTGCTTGTACCACAAGCCACAAAACACTCCCCAATGCTCTATAACAGCTTGAAGATATATAGTACAACCCATTCAAAGCCACAGACTGTTGTTTGCTGCAGTCGGGCTGTTGCAATCATGGCGATCTAGCATCTCTTATAACGTGCCACAAGAGGATAGCAATGAGATATAAGGCATTTTCAACATCCTAAGCACCAAACACCCCGAAGACCTCTAAACGAGAACGCACTAAGCAATACACCCTACTGCATTCTTTAGCCAGGCTTTTACACTCTGCTGGTATCACATATGCCCGATACAGCAGGCACACCTTGTACTTGAGCATGCATGCGCATAAACACATCCCCCTGGTGATCTTCCAGAAATCGCTTTTCTGTCTTTACAGCACGATTGTGTTGTGTCTTCTGGCCTCTGCAGAGCCAGAGAAGAGCGGCGGCACCTCTGTCCTTCCCAAGCACTTCCAAAGCCTGTCAGCAAGCTGCCTGGGGGCTCGGCAGCCTTGGCCATGATCCAGCCCAGAGGCTAAAAGTTTACTGGTCTCTCTGGTCGCTGAAGACAAAACCTCTAATCTGTGTTTGAGATGAAGCAAGTTTTGGGTCCCAATCATCTGAGCAGACACATCTCCTGGGACTTTTGCAGCTCAGATGCAGAGCTTTTTTTTCCTCCCATGTCCTGCTGGTGGCTTTCATTTCCATGAATAATTAGGTGTGAATTGCCAGGAAGATTTCCCCCCTCATGAAAAACCACCTTCTGTAATTTCAGAAACAGCTGCGTGTGTTTAATATCGCCATATCTGGATGCTTCTGGCAGAGTCGCCGTGCCCTGCTCTCTGTACATGTTCAGAATGAAATACAGAATGAGAATACTCTGAGTTACAGAGTATTCTCACTTGCTTTTCTCCCCCTCTCAGACCAAAATGGCAAATACAGTAACCAAAAAGATATGTGCTATGCAAGACCCTGTAGAAAGTAGGTATGTTTTCAAAATGTTTGATGTTTGGTTTTTATTTTGAGATTTAGTCCAGTTTAGGTCTTCATTTGCCCAAAACAGTTGCATCCATCTTAATTTAATACATGGAAATAGCAGCTCTGCTAAGGACCAGAAAGCTAATTCTCTAAAGCTAGTTCCAAACAAAATGTGTCAGGAAAAAAAAATAAAAAAAATCTGAGGGCAGTACCATTCTGATAGCAGGTAGATGAGAGCTTTGCTTCGCATGGAGGATAGACTTGGTCTTTTGGCGTCCAATCAGATCAGCAGTGTGACATTTGTTTCTCATAGGAAAATCCTTTCCCTTGGGTGCAGACAGGAAATCCAAAATGAGAGGAGGTAAATACCAAAGGACCGCTGAGGAAAGGGGAGGAGAAAGAACAGAAAGAACAGTGTTTGCTTGTTGTGTTGGCTAAGGAAAGGCTCAGGAAAGAAAACTGCGTGAGAAATAAGGGCTTATTTTGACATTATATGAAGTACTCTTATTGCAGGATGAACCACTTCCGTGCTGCAAAGCTGTAGTGCAGATTGCCGTGCCGCCTGGCGAAGTCTTTTCTTACTGTGTTCTTTATTTCCTTAAAAAGCACTGAATTCCTTTGGGGAAAAAGAAGTCAAAATTCGTCTTATCCAACTAATGCATCAGGTAGACCCTTAAGTTTGTCTGCAGCACCTGTTTTTCTGAATACTGACCACTGTGAACCAGCAGCTTCTGTGAAGTCCTTGGCTCTTTCGTGTTGGAAATTCTGGTGCAAACTCAGTGATCCAGTAGCAGGCAAGGACTTAGAGCAGCACAAGCGTATTTAACTCGGGGACTTTTTGCTGACCGTACGTTGCCTGGGCTAACACAGCCCTCTCAAGCTGCTTCCCTCTGAGTATGGGATGCCACGGTACAGGTATAAGGAGGGGTGGCAGAGACAGGAGCTGCTCCACTGAGCCTCGCAATCGCTCCTTGAACCCACTGGTGGGAGCTTCGTTTTGGACCGATGCCTCCTCTAGAGCTCAGCGTGCAAATGCTGGGCAGAGAGCTAATTACTTAAGCAGAAGGAACAGAGGAAGGATGATTCACCTTGTAAGGAAGGGCCATGCAAGGCTCTTCTGTGTGGCACTATTGAGATGCTCCGCGACAGGGAGACTGTGAAACAGGGGCTCTGAAAAGAACATTCCTCCCATTGGGTTTGCTGACTTGAGGTTTTTGTCAGCTGGATCTTTAGGCTTCCTGCCAGCCCAGAAAAATTAACAAAGGCCGTTTCTTCAGTTGCATATGATCAGGGAAGAAGGAGAGGAGGAGGGAAAAAAAAAAAGAGGGACTGTAATATTTTTAAGAGAGAAACTTTTTTTCCAGAGAAGTAAAAATGCTTGATTTATATAGATACCCAGCTGCTGGTTAGTGTGAGCCCCAGCATAATTCTTAAATCTCTGCAAAGTGGCACAGATCACATCGCTTTAACAGAGTACAGATGCCATTTAGCACTACATGGAAAGTTAGGACAGTCTTGAAACTGAACCTACAATACTACTGTGGTCAAAAGTTAGAAAAGAAAACATGCAGCATTAAGACTGAAAGGGAATTGTTTGAACTGGATTTGTCCATCAAAGGCAAATTTATAATTTGACATATCAAATTATAAATTTAAGGCTTATTTCCACTTACCCAACTTTTTTTCACTCAGTTTCCTACGTTCTTTGGGGTGTTCATGCTTTTAAGACAAAGTTTATCAGGATTGGGTGATTTCTGTGCCTTCAAATAAAGAAATAAATAGGGTACTCATGTATCCCTATTTTTCAAAACTCCCATTTCAGTTTTTCAGTCATTCAAAAGCTGTCCAACTGAGCTTATTGATTTTGTGGTGCTCATAGCCCCTGGCCATGGCATATTGGACAAAATTTGAGCTGTTAGATAGCCTTTCCTGAACAAATTCCAGTAGAGCTACATTTTCACATTCTCTTCCTGAGGTGCGAGCAGATACAAGTGGCTGGCACTATTTTCAGCATTGCCAAATTCTATCCAACTTCTTTCCCCCCAAGGAACAAGAGAAGTGAAAACATTTTTAATAGTGAAGTATAACTAACTATTGCTGTCCTGTCTCTATATAAGCTGTTATCAAGTCTTTGAAGTTCTGCCAGCTTGTTTCCATTACAAGGAAAACATGATACCAGCTGGAATTTTTGGAGTACAGAGAGAGCGATGGCAATGGTCCTGTTGACTTAAAAACTGTGCATAATGTCCTGTTTTTTATGAACACAGAATAAAGGAACTGGAAACAGTTTTCTTTTTAGACATCTCTGCCTTTTCAGCAGTAATGCACCCCTAAGAAGCTCCATCTCTTTAAACTTCTCCTTAATGTGATATTTACTGCAGCTTTTCTCATTCTCTCATTTGTTTTCAAGGCTTTTATTTTTTGTCTCTCCTGCCCTGTCTCTCTCAGTACTTCAGGCTATCAAATGTTCCAGCCCTGCGTTTATCTGCCCCGTGAGAAGCCTCCCAGCTCACACAGCGTAGCTTCTACTTGGTGTTTTGGGTGTTAGATTCTGGGCTTTTTCTGCCATCGCTACCCCTGAGAGTCTTTTGAGTCTTCCAGTTTGCTTAATGCAAGCCTGGGACTGATGAACATGGTTATTAACACTTTCAGTCTAACAGCTGGCTGCAGCTAGTGACATAAAAAACAGCTGCCGTGTTCGCTCTGTTGATCGCATGCATCAGTGGGCAGGTAAAGCTTTATAGCCGTGATAATCTGCAGTAAGGATCCTTCCTAGTATACGCAGCATGCAAGCTATAGCCCTGCTTTATCTACAAGTGTTCAATTTCAGCATGTGTACTGTATTAAGCGTTCTTTGCATCAACATGAAAAAATCTTGACTTCTGCAATATGTCGTGATTTGAGCCATATGGCGTGTGAGAAACAGGTGGAGCAAAAAGCTTGAAAGGAGGAAAAAACCATTTTTTTAATAGTCAAGATGAAGGGCTATACTTGTGGCCATCACCCTCCCAGCAATTATTATCAGAATAGTCAATTCCTTCCTAACAAAGAACTTATCCAGAGAACGGGGGCTGAATACAAGAAGTTATCCACTAGCATGCTGCATGCTTGAGAGAGGTGCTGCGAACTGTTCTTCAGTGTGTGTCACATACGGCCATGAACTGCTACAGGACTGTTGTCTCTGACTTTATATGTTAGTGTTTGCAATCTCCTCTTTTTGCTATGATTTTTTCACCTCCATCAGGGGGTTTTCTTTCGGTGTCCCAATTGCGTGCTTCTCAAACCCGCTAAGACTCTTTTCAAAGTGGCTGCTGGAGCACTTCCCAAGTAAATATTTGTTGAAGTGCTTATTAGCAAGACGATTTCCTTGTATATTTTCTGTTTCCATGAACATTCTTATTAGAAATGTTAACAGAAATGAGAGGCAATTTGCAAAATGTGTTGATATTTCTAGCATAGTTGAATAGGATGGTTTAATCGGGGTATTTACAATTGCAAGCCTTCTTTTTATTTTGCCTTTTGCTTGATGTCTGGGGTGTTTTTATAACAAAAAAAAATAAAAAAAGGATGCAGTTGCATGTTCCTATGGCAAGTAAAAGCCAAAGCAGTCATCCAGCTGTTAAAATTAGCGTTAGATCTGAATTTTCTATGGATTTCCCACTGCATGGCAGGAAATCAGCTTTCATTGCTGCTTCCCCCTCCTCCCCATCTAGCCTCCTATTAGATTAATACCAGAAGCATGAAGTAACGTTTAACAGAAAGTTGTTGCTTTTAGCTCTGGGAAAACTTGGCAGCCTCTCCAGAAACGAAGGGGGGAGGGGGAACCTGAAACCTCTGTTAACTAAAGAGGAGATCTCAGGCATAAAGAAACATTTTTCTCCCGTTAAACTTCTGAGGTTTAAAAAAGCACGCTAATGACAAACTGTTCCTAAGTCTAATGAGGATCTGCTGTCAGACTTTCCTCTCTTTATGCATTAATCGCCTGGCTCTTACAGGCTACTTTTGTGTCCCCGTTTCATATTGCTACCTAATTTATGTCCTGTCAGCAAAGTGTATCGCTAAGAGAGTGCATTTCTCCTCTTGGTTAGAATGGGTTTCTAGTTTACAGGACAGCCCAGGGAGCTTGCAACCAAAACGAAGGTCGTCGCTCACGAACACTGGGATGCCTCCCCGACTGTTTTAAGGTTTCAGTAGTACAAAGAGGAAGGGAAAAAAGATGCAACGTGCAAACAAGGCATTATGAAAAAGAAGCGAGACCACCCCCAGCTTGCTATCTCAGATTTCACAGTGGTCTTTAAACTACAGTACAAAATTATAATTTATTAAAACAATGTGTTAAAGATTGTCACATGTTAATTTCCTGTGATACTCTGGGATCAGCAAGCATATTTTATTGCTTCCTGTGGGCCTAATCCTACATCAGTCAGTGGGAATTTCATTGGAAGCGCGTGGTGTCGTGGCCGCAGCGGTGCAAGCCCAGGGTGAAGAGCATGCCTAGGGCTTCGTTGCAAACAGGCTACCCAGGCTGCTGGGAGCAGGGATGGAGATGGGTGCTCTCAGCTGAGACACGTAGACAAGGATACACGTGTAAATCAGCAGGCTTTACACAGTCCGGCTCCTGTAAAACGGCATTTCCAAAGTTCTCCTGTTCCCCGAAGAGCTGAGTTTGTTTGCTTTTCAGTTTACCATCATACTGTTACTGCTGCCTCATAAAGCTTCAGCTTCTGGTTAAAAGGCAGGGGCCCTAGCCACCGCAGGCTGGGCAGGTGGAGGGATGTGGAGCTTTGAATCTCGAGTAGCCAAGTGCTTTACTTTCTCTAGACTAAACTCATGGCACCAACAGCAGGCACAGGGAAACAGCAGTATCAGTAGGATGGTTCCCCGTTATTCCCCAGGAAAACCCAAAATGGGCCCAACATAAGGGGAAAAGGGAAGAACGGGATACAGATTAATCTGGCAGTGGCCATACGTGAGGGGTATGTGCCGTATCATGCCTTGCACGCCAACAAGCTGTCTGGTGCAGAAGCTGTCCCGGCCTCAGGAGCCAGATTCCCACAGCACGCATCAGACAAAAAACCTGCGGGGAAATGCTGCACCATCTCCCCCCTTCCCCTGCACCTTCTGACAGGAGCCGATTCGATTCTGCGGCCCTCTCCACTACCTCACTGTATTTTTTGGATTTTGTTGAAGGGGGTGCAAGTGCAGTGGGGAGGTTAGATGGTGGGTTGTGACTTGACTACTATTTTGGTTTAGGTTGATTTTGCCTTGGGCATTAGCGCATCATCAGGATGTTTATGTTTAGGTTTTGTATATTTTGTCTAAGCATGTAAGGCAGTTTTAAGTAAGGGCTACATAGGGAGAAAATGGTTATAATTTATATTTTTCAGTTGCTTTTAATCCGGTCTCTGTTTGGAGAAAAATCCCAGAAAACTGAGGCTAAAACATAACTCTGCATCTTATTCTGCCCCTATTAGTGCAGCAAAGTGGTAGCGACATTGTGTCATCCTTTGTGCTGCTAATGGGACTTAATTCCACATTTGCAGGCCATCTGCTGAGAAAAAACCTTTACAGCCCTTCTCAACGCACATATAAAAACTTGTCAGCAAAGGCAGCTTCATGAATCAGTAGTGAGGATATGTTTTATCTAAACTTTGTTAGGCAGAGGTTTTTCCTTTACAAAAGCCACTACATCAATTCCAGCCCAAATGACTCCAAACAGAATGAAGTAAGTTTTGGCAACCATCTTTCCTTTCGGTAGAAATGCATTGTTTTACCTCTTTTGACTCTCTACTAATTAATTGAGTTTCACTTGAAGGGGAAGAATATTTTTTGCAGGAGGAAGAAACCAGAGAGGTATTTATTTCAACACAGAGTGATCTGTCTTTACACAGATAAACTGTGAAATTAAAGTAGTATCTTGGGTTCTTGCATTCCACACCTTGCTCCCACTTAGATTCCTTGTGTAACCTTGGACAAGTGGCTTAAATGCTTTTAGATTTCTTCTCATTTCCTACTAAAGAAACTACTCTCTCACTGACGTAACCCACCACATTATTAAATGTATAAAAGACTTCTGCACCCAGATTTGATAAAGATAGAGACCAAAGGAGAACAGAAAACTTCCTTGGCTTGGCATCCGAGGCAAATCATAAGGCCCCAAACTATGGTGCATCTGGGAACTTAGGAATCAGCTTATTGCTTGCTGGGAAAAAGGTAAGTCTAGAAGGGGCAACTGTAGGATGAAGATACCCCTGTACCCAACCACCGACTACAAAATGAGTTGCTGCACTAGTCTGTGACTGTAATTAATTGTAAACCAGTGTGCTATGGCATTTGCATCATGTCTTCTGCCAGCTCTTTGCCTGTTGACTTAACATCTGTGAGGAGCATGGACCAAGGTGCTGCCTGTAGACCTAGTGCTTGCAGTTTTCAATGTGTTTGCTCACAGATCATACATCAAAAATCTACTTGTGTACAGAAAAACTTTAGTAACACTGTAGTGAGCTTAGCTGCTGTATCAGAGTTGGCTAATTAAGCCCTAAGCCACCCCCATTCACAGAAGCATGCTGATTCTAGCAAAGGGAAGCAATTAATCAGCTGCAAAGACAGATAGCCATACACAAGCTAATAAGGTAGTGCTCTTGTGATTTGAAGCAGAGTAACGTCTGGCCTCTGTTAGCAAAAATCCTTTTGATTACTAAGATGTGCTATTTAAAGAAGAAATAGCATGATCTTTTAATGCACTAAATGGTCTAGTTGCTTTAATAAAAATGGCTACCTTTCCAACAAATCTTGTCTTGTTTATATCTTTAGGCCATTACAGCTCCAACATTGCTACTACTTATATGAGTCATTATGAGTTGTGCAACTTATCGATAGAGACATTTTTAAGGAAACTACTTATTATCAACAGAAAACTAACCGCCTAGATTAGTCGAGTCCTCACTTTAATGGTAGTTCTGCAATGCAGCCATACTCTGAGCTAGGCAGTGAGCACTAAAGGAAGAGCAGACCTCACAACTGGGCCGCAAATCTCGGCAAAGCCTCAGAGAAGTGCAGCAAACCCCACCTACCAGACCTGTCCCTTAAGCTCTGAATTCAGCTGCAAAAGCAGCCAGCACTCGATGATTCAGAGGAATGCAAAACCTAACTGCTTTCTTGCCTTGCAATTACAACCTAGTTAATTGTGTACAACTGTGCAAAGGAAGGGAGTGAGGAAATTCCTTTCTTGACCCTTCCAGCAATTGACTTGTGCCCTGGAGCATGAGATTTGATTACTCACGTAACTTATTTTCCCCAGGCAGTTTCTTCTTGATAGGTCTTGTGTGACAATTTAACAAAGTTTCAGGCCGAGTCACAAGAACACTCCACTGATTGAATCCCAGCTTACATTATTTTATTATTGTTTGATATGCCTCTCTACTGTGTGCTGCATTAACAGATTTTTAGATTTTCAACTTGGACAACCAACGTACCTATTGGGCATGATTTTTTCACCAGCATGGTACCGATGAGTACAGTCATGCTCCAGGCTGCCTTTTTATTTTGCAGAGATTCCCAACGAGCCTTAAAAATCAGATTTCTTTCAGTACCTAGAATCCAGCCTGCTACACTGCCTCAAAATATCTTTGCGGAAGTTACAACAAAAGAATCACCGCTTGCTTTGAAGTTTCACCAGAAGTTCTGGTTGTGACCATTGTTAGTATTTTCAAGCTATAAACAATTGTGCAGTTTTATTCCGCAATGGCAAGCAACAGCTGGGTTTCTTCACCGAGGCAGTAGTTCAAAATGCTCTGGTTACATACTGGAAAGAACTGAATCCTTACGACTTCATTTATTGCGACGTGTTTGTTCAAAAAGGGTGCAATTTAGTAATCCATTGGTGTACTGGTGACACCGGTTCAAGAAAGGGAGGCTCGGTCTCAAGCACAGCTGCTCGGATCTATATTGCTCCTCTTCTCATCAATTACTCTAACACAAGCACTTGCTGGACCTTTTTTAGAAGGGGAAGAGGTGCAGGGAAGGAAGAGGTTTCACCTGGATCATTTTCTCGATGTGTTTTTCACAAATAACTGCGTCAGCCCACCAAAGAAGGTCACAAACTATAGACTGGGAACCCCAATGAATAGTTGAGGCAGGAAAGGGAAGAAACCATACCAGTTTTGCCACCAAAGAAAAGACTGGGTGTAACTGCACCCAGTCATCAATGGGTAGCTTTATCTCAACTGACTTTGTCAGGCTGGGTATTGTCTCTCCTCCTGCAGGCAGCATAAAGCCTGAACCAACTCCCAGCTTTGGGCTCTGGCTCATTTGACAGATATGCAGTCATGTCCACACCTGATGTGGATAAAATCTGCAAAGGTGAGGGACTAGGTACTGCAGAGGTTGTGACTGAGGGTGCCTGCTCAGAGGTGACTTCAGTTCTGAAGTAGCTGAAATCATCTCTCCTTCCCTGTTACAGAAGCGTGGCACTCAAGTATTTTATTACCATTTTCCATGCTCCTGATTAAAGCATTCTTTTTGCAAACATGCCAGCATTTGATTTCTACTTATATGAATTACCATGGAAACAAAACTTTCATGGAGCATGCTTGCAAACTCAGGGGTGGAGAACTTTAAAAGCCTCTATGATAT
This sequence comes from Burhinus oedicnemus, assembly GCA_008921705.1. Lineage (NCBI taxonomy): Eukaryota > Metazoa > Chordata > Aves > Charadriiformes > Burhinidae > Burhinus > Burhinus oedicnemus. The sequence goes on along the minus strand of VFFE01009068.1, from coordinate 4,374,556 downwards.
GCAATACAGTTGATGTAGCCGTGCAACTCTCAGGAAAACAGTTAAAGCTAGCTAGGTGGACTGTTGAACCCATCTATGACTTGTCGCTCTCGTGCAAGTTTCCATACCGTTTTCCCTGACTTTCCTCAATAGTAGTATTGTTGCTTTAGTTCCAACAAGAGTTTTCAGCACATCAGTTTTTGGAATTTCACTTGTTTGCTAAGTTTTAAGTATTTCCTACTCATAAAATGTCAAGAGAGTATTTTTTTTTGTTTTTGAATTGCCAGACTCTTGCCTGCTAGACATTCCAGCTTATCAAGTTATTTTAGGGCCTCAGCTACGGCTGGTTTCGAGTACCTCTTGTTATTTTAGAAATAAGCTTTATTCCTTATTTTTCTCTCCTTTGCTGCCAAGAAACAGATGACACTGACTCGGATAACATTTTCCCAGCATACACGTATGAGGGGGAAACACATGCTCTGCCTGATCCAACTTTGCTACCACCTCACCTACTGTGTAGGAACTAACTAAAGGAACATTTCAGCCAGCATATCAAAAGTCCTTCAGAGTAACAGCAAGGGTGAAGTTACTCCTTTCTGTACTAATAGGCTTCATTTTCCCTAGGGAGATTTTTGCAGACTCTTACTTAGAATTTTCCCACTTAAAAGGAAAAGGAACATGACATGAGATGAAGGGAAGGCTGGCTGCTTTTGGCTCTGGCTGTGGCAGGGTTAAAAGTCATTCTCGCCTCTTCCAGATGTGAGCATGTTCTTAACTCTGCATTTGTTACACTTACATGCCTTTATTTTTTTGATTGCGTGTACTCCTTCTTCCTTGTTCAGTGGGCAAAACAGAAGAGCCAGGTTCAACACTAGGAGTAAATGAAGCACTTGGACATTTGGGGGGGCATCACAGAAGAAGAGCTCGTCTATGTTCTGGCCTCTTAGGGTAATTAGTCTCAAAAGCTTGTTGTTTTATATGTAAACTGCAGTAGACACCAGGACAGCCAAGGCCATTTATTTATTTATTTATTTAATATTCTCTGGAACTGTGGGTGTTACTATACAGATTCCAGAATTTAATGAGTTATTACAAAGTTTATATTGTGGTAAAGTAACGGTTTTAGCCAAGTAAAATATCCCCTGGAATACGCAAGGCAGGAACGGGATCACAACGAGCCCCGTTTCCCCGCGGCAGATGGGAACAGTCAGCGATCACGAGTGCCCTGTGAGCCTCAGCTCATCCTGCAGGACCCCTGCGCAACGGGTACGCGCTGCGATCCCCGAATTTCCTCTTTGGGAACTAAACAGGGAGAGGTAGAGTGGTGAGGCCACACAGCACGGAACAAGATCGCTATGCAGGATACCCTGGCTCGCTGCCCTGAGCGCAGCCCTCCAGGCTGGCTCACATCTCTCGTCGCTGGCGTGCTCCTTACCACGCTGACACTGTACCTGCGCTCGGAAAGCGAAGGTTCGTTATACGCCCCGGGCTCCCAGCACCCACCGGTCCCAGGGGTGGGACAGCACCTCCCTGGAGGCTCTTTGCCCTTGTTTTCCTCGGGAACAGCTGCAACCCAGCGGTTAGCCTCGGTTAGCCTGGCTGCGTGTCACTGAGCGGGGAACCTCTGAAGGGCTCTGGATCCGCTCCCCCAGCCACTCGCCAAACATGGGACACCCTTTGCCAAGCTGGGGTTGGTTTGTACGCTTGGTTTGGTTTGAAAGCCCCGCCAGCGAGGCCTGGCCGGGATCACCGGCCCGCTCCCCACTTTGGGACAGTGAAATGCTGGTGGTGACAGCTGCTACCTGCAATGCATGCAGCCTGGATGGGCGTCTTTTGGGGGCCCTGTGTGTGTATACACATATATATATTTGTGTGTGTGTATAGTACACATAGAATATATATATAAAATACACTGTGTATATAGTACACATAGAATATATATATATAAAATACACATATATACATGCATATATATGTATACATAGATATACATATATAAGTGTATATATAATACACATATATATGTATATAATACACACACACATGCACGTGTGTATTTTTTCCAGGTAAGACCAAGTTGCAGGAAGGCTTCTGGCAGGCGGCAGCAGGGCGGTGACCCCCGGCACTGGGGTGAGCAGCAGCGACACCCCACCAGGGCACGGGGGCAACCCGGCTCCCCTCCGGGGGTGGCAGGGCGGAGGGCAGCCCCCTCTCCAACACGGCTCCCCCGGGGATGAGGAGGATGAGGATGAGGAGGAGGGAAGGCGCAGGTAAAGGCACCCCCAGGCAAGGGAAACGGGGCCCGCGCCCTCCCACAGCCGCCCTGTTTGCTCAGCTAATCTCGCAGGCAGGAAATTGCCACGCGATTCATATTTATGCATGGTGAAGCGCCCGCGGCGGCCCCTCCGCCGGCTGCACCCCCACCCCCCCCGGGGCGGCCCCGGCAGGACCCTCGTCGGCCGAGCCCAGCCCCCGCCCGCGCTGTCGGTATTCCC